>MJUU01006098.1:5253-26867 GCA_002080025.1 Modiolus philippinarum | reverse complement strand
AAGAAGATTCATAACTGCTATTTGTTTAATTGTTTTGGCATTTTTATTTGCATAAATAACTTGTCAGTGAAATATTAAAATATCTGTCATTTTATGTTGATATAAAAATTTAACGTGCAAAAACTTTAAGGATTTTAGTTAAAATATTTATAATATGAAATATTTTATTTATTTATGAAAACATGTATTATCTCCATATTCATACCTGTATTAATCATTAATATCGATATTTTGTTTATTGGCATTGGTTCCACCTGAATGCGCACAATACACAATAACGATAAAAGGATTAGTGGCACGTGCGTACAAAAAATCAAATAACTCGGGATTTAATAAAGATACATTTTTAAAAACCTAGAATCTTGTGTTTAAAAACATAAGCTTTCATATGCCACCTCCTTTGTGCAAATAGGACTACTCTTTCAAGTCCTTAGTGCACTTTTATGGTTCTTAGTGCACTAAGAAGGTCCTTTGCGGTATTTCTACGGACCCTAAATAAAGTAAACTGACAGGACAAAATTGCCGTGAGGTAAATACATGTAAATTGTAGAAAAACTTTTATCCTCTTAGGTTACTTGGATCTATTTAAGAACGAAGAAGAATGAGATTATGACAGATAAAAGAGAAATTATCCGTAAATGTTAATTTCAAAATAAACCTTAGGGAAGCTATCCATTGTTAAATAGGAGTTAAACAGGAAACATAAATTGCAGAGTAAATTTAATTGAGCGTCTACCGGTATAAATATTTGTGCTCGATTTATTGTCTTCAAAAATGAATTGTTGGCAATAAACAATGTACAGATAGAAAGTTTGTTTCCTTTAAGGTAATTAGGCCATAAAAAAATAATTTATTGGTTCACAGCCCCCCCCCCACCTCATCTAGTTTGAGGCTTTAAAAAAGCCCCTCATTGACCCTATTTTTTGCCTTTTCAATAAAATAAAAACAAAAAATCACCTCACTCACTACATTTTTGGTGGTTTTACAATGTAAAAAGCTGCCTCATCTATTTTTTGGCAGATAAAAAGATAAAAAAAATCACCTCCCTCCCTCATCAGTTTTAAATGAAAAATTGCCTGATAACCAATTAATCAATTTTGTATGGCGTTGAATATTTCGTTTTTATAAAGATAATGATTTGTTTAAGTTTTATTCTTAGTTAAAATATAATATTTCATTTTAAATTCTGAAATTGACAAGTAACTTTAGATTATTTTAAACTTAAAACTTTAATTTCGTTATTCATTATTGATTAGAAAACAACATTCGGAATATTGCAAGCGGGCTCTATGCGATTTAGAACATGGGCAGACCTTATATTTGTCAATATTTTATACCGAGCGATAGCGAGGTATAAAATGAAGACAAATATAAGGTCTGCCCATGTTCTAATTCTCATAGAGCCCAATTGCAATAATCTATTTCGATTCTAATATATCAAACAAGCGTTTTGAACATTCGAAGCGGCTCTTAGAGGGCAATATTGGGTTTGACACTAGAATTAAAATATGTCGGTAAACTGCCTACAAACACACATAAATGGACATCGAGAAATTAATATTCGTTATTTTATTAATACAAATTGCTCATAAGCTTATGAATAAATACAAATTATCTATTGTAAACTAAATACGGATTTTATTTAAATCGAGCGGGTATAAATGTGAGCTGGTTGTATTTCTGATTTTTATGACTGCTTAGTTATGTTACAGTGTATATTTGAAGCCAAAAAAGAAATGAAAAATATAAATTTTAGGTAATCTGCAAATTTGCAGTTTTGGCCCCTGTGAACCCTAATAGCACGGAAATGGTAAGAGCTACACCAAATCCATGGACACAACTGAAAGCTTGTATCAAGAGGAATCCAAAGAAACTAGAGCTGTCGCCGAATGGCAACCAATTATGCCCCCGCTCATTGAACCCTGAATAAATATGGCAAGTGCATATTTGAGTGCGTGTTGACACAATACAGGTGTTGACACAGTTCAAGTATGGACACAATGATATGCCTCCCCTTTTTCCAAAATATATAAAAGGGAAGTTCTGAGCCCGAAAATCAATTCTATGGGTGCTAGGCAATCTTCCTGTAAAGTTTCATCCATTTTGAGGCACTTTGAATTTTCCCGCCTTTTTCCAGTTTCCATGGCAACGGCAGCCATTTTGGAAATTCTGATACCCAAAATCCTTTCTATGGGTGCTAGACATCCTTCCTGTAAAGTTTCATCCATTTTGAGGTACTTTGAATTTTCCCGCCTTTTTCCAGTTTCCATGGCAACTGCGGCCATTTTGAATATTCCAAAAGATATGTGTGTGCACATCTACTTATTGTAAGTTAGATTCCTTTGAAGTAGTTGGAATTTGTTTGCAAACTTTCTAAATAACATGAATAGTTGTGTTTTTCATTTGTACGGACGGACGGACGGACGGACGGACGGACGAACGAACGGACGAACAGACGAACGGACGGACAAGGGTAAAACAATATGCCCCCCGACTTTTCGTCGCGGGGGCATAAAAAAGGAATAAAACTCATACTTATAATTCTATTAACGTTAAAAATTAAAATTTTTATATCTACATTGTAGAGCACGATATGCAACATAGATAAGAATTCATAACAACAACACATTCGTTGCTAGGTTAGGTCAATTTCAGTTCAGTAACTGTTGTAAATTTCTATTATTTCATTATTTGATGTGGCTTTTTGGGTGATTCATTATTTAAAACTTTATTTACACATGCATGAATATTGAGTGAATAAAATGTGAAACTGTACATTACGAGTGTCATATTAATTGAAATAAAGAAAAATAAACGTCATTAAAAAATAAAAAATAAAAATAAAATGATATATTGTTTCAAAATCTAATACTCTTCTCAAAATTAGGTATGGGAAATAATTGCGGGTTTGTTTTTATTGTTTTTAGGTTATTTAATTATAATTTGGGGTTATAAAGTATAATATTGTATTTCTTAAATTTGAATAATTTTATGTAAAAAGAGAATATTACGGCGTTTTCGAGATACAGATCTACTACGGGATAACATACTTATCTTAGCACTTTGTCACGTGATAATAGTGACGTTGCGGTGCTTGACGTCTTCCGCTTCGTACTTGCTGTAAATAACAATATCTTCCCCGTTTCCCAATATCTTACTTGACAAGTTCCACTTACAGAATGTTGTAAACAGTGGTTAAATTTTCATTCTATTTTATTGCAAAGCTTGAAGTTAAGAACCGCGGTAACACGACTGCACTGTCTGCAGAATAACACAAGATTTTTTATGTTTGGATGTGAACTTAAATTTCGTCTCATTTGCCTCGATTTTACTGGAACAAATGTCTTTAAAAATGTTCAAATAAAAATCACGTCATTTAAAACAAATATACTCATCTTCACAGGGCAGGGGTTAATCCCACCTTCTGTACCCAGGGTCCTGTGCCTTTCAAATTGGGAAAATTCACGCGATTTGTTCAAAATTGGGAAAAAAAGTAGTCAGTACAATATTTGATTTGTATAATGTGCTTTCTTTTTTGACTCTCTCTTTTACTGCAAAGCTTTTTCAAAGTAATCATGTATGAATAAAGAAATCACATTATCAAGCTTACTTTAAGTGCAAACTTTTCAATTCTAGAAATTTTTATAATTTTTAGAAATGTCAACTAGCTGTCTCATCACATAGATGGGTTTTACTGACGGTGCCAGTTAATTGAAAAATCCAAACTCTGAAGTCCCACGTTCACTCATTGATGACTGAAGTTTAACGTACGTAGTGAGTGAAACAATCAGTTCGTTTCACTCACTTTGTTAGGAAAAGTTACTAAAACGGCTTTTATTGCTGAAATTTCTATGCCTTGATAAAGTTATGAATCCATTGGGTGCCGATTTTGTCTCGATGAATGAACTTTGAACTTTGAACTTTTTATTTCTCAAGACCCCAACTGGGGTATGTGAATACAAACAATATAACATATATACATAGAATAATGCATGGAGTGTCAAGTACAATATATAACAATAAATTTTAAAGTGTATGAATATAAGATAAAGTGTGACATATGAAATAAGTATGGAAGGCAAATCGAAATCAGTAATGCTTATTTTACAACTGACAATATGATTTTACAAAATTTGGCTATCTTAATTTTATCATTATAATTGACATTATTAAATAAATTATAAAATTTTACAGTGTTTGGATTCTTCAGAACCTCAAAAGGTAGTAATGCTTTTCTTTCATTCTCAAAAAAGGTACATTCGAACAAATAATGAAATTCATCACCAATATTATTCAAATTGCAAATATCACATATTCGATCGTCACGATCTACACCCCAAAATCTACCTTGTTCTATAGGTAAACGATGATTTAGACATCTATAATTACAAAAAGCTTTTCTTAAATCATATGGTAAATCAACTAGATATTCTTCAAACTTATGTGAACATTTAAATATTCTATAATTAAGACATTTTGCACTATTAAAAACTCTTTCATACCATGTCTGCTTATACTGATCACATAATTTTTGTTTAACCATACTAGACAATGCTAAATTGTTAGGTACACTTTGTGATATCCAATATTCAGAAAAACCACACATATTAAGCGTATTTTCAATACAAGAAATCCATTTGGAATGGAAAAACTGTTTAACATGCATGTTATACATCAATTTGTAAAGTATAGCACAAATTTTATCTTGTTTATTACATACAATTCTTTTCCAAAAAGCTATAATTCTGCTTTTGATCATAATATCAATAGGATATCTACCCAATTCACCATATAATATACAGTTGGGTGTACTTTTTTTCAAACCAAGTATCATTTTATAAAATTGTAAACAAAAGGATTCAAAAATATCATTATTTTCTGAGCCCCAAACTTCACAACCATACAACAGTACTGGGACTACCATAGTATCAAAAAGTTCTATTTGTGAATCAATTGGCAGATTCAACTTTCTACTTTTCTTCAATATGCTATATAGAGCTTTTCTACCTTGATTAACTAGCTTAGATTTGTTTTTGCAAAAAGATCCATTAGACGTGAATACAATTCCCAAATATGTAAAATCATCTTCAATGTTTATAACTTCACCATTAAAAGTAAATACAGGATTAACAATATCTTTACAATTTCTTTTTCGAAAAATTACAATCTTAGTTTTTGAAGCATTAACTTCTAATTTCCAAGTTTTGCAATATAAGTACATAGCATTTAGAGCCGACTGCAATTCTACATGAGATTCAGAATAAAAGAGGAATAAACAATCTGGTACCCAATACCCAATACGAAACCAAGCGTAAAACAAACCGGAAATGTAGGAACCAGAGCATACGTTCGGCATTCCTCTTGAGCTTTCATTACCGCGGTATCAGGTGACTGGTTTACCAAAAACTGACGGTTGCCAGTCTATTTCACATGTAAACAAAACGCAAAACTACCACTTTGTAACGACGTTGTTGGACATAAACAAAATTGGGAATTTTATATCTTGATATTGGGAAAAATTAGGTTTTTTGCCCATTGGGAATGGGGCCGAAATTCGGCCCCTAAATGCACTATAGATTAGGCCCTGCAGGGAAAGTAAAATTCCCTTAATTTACAAATTAGATAGCATTTCTTTGACGAATTTACAAAGTGTGTGTTGGAAATGCAATAAACCGGAAATGTATGTGAACCTGAAAATGCCGGGAACGTCATAAAAAATGTTACGTCATTCCGGGAATGAAAGGATCTCGAAAACGACGTATTGTGAACAATAAACGATGTACAGATAGAAAGTTTGTTTCCTTTAAGAGGGTCGCCGTACCGTACACGGGCGTACGAGAAATAAAACATCACAACACGAAGAACGAAAAATTAGAAATTGGCCTGCACGATGCACTTTTCGGTTTTGCACGAAACACGGCAAATAACGACCCTCCAACACGGCAACACGTGGAATAAAAAACGGCAAACACGCTGCACGAAAATAACCCTGTGCCACCCTCCTTTAAGGTCCCGACATGCCGGGTCCGGGCGAGCTCTAGAAACATCAAAAATGAGCTACGCAAGCTAATGACACAAGAGCTAGATTCCCCAACACAAACAGAAATTAACATCAAAGAAGGAGGACATAGTACTTTTAGAAAATAGACGGAGGTAGCATGAAAATAATCCGGAAATATGAGACCTACTTTCGAAGTTCAACTTTAAATCAATTTTAATATTCAGGGAGGTAATAAACCAAAAAAAAAGTTTATCCCATGAATAAAACACCCCTTATTCTTCCTTATAAATGTGTAGATCTCTCCTCTTCAGGTGCACCTTTCATTCGCTTTGCAGCTTTTTTTAAAATTTATAATAATTTTGTTTCAGATATTTTCGCTCATAAATTTACATCTCTTCTTTTTTCAAGGTTCAAACATATAAGAACACATAGTGAAGATAAAACATGAATGTGGTGTATGTGATTAAAAGTTTAAAAAGAGGCATGCGTTACACTCTCACATGACAACACACAATATGGACGAATCTTATAAATGTGATTTGTGTGGGAAAAGATTCAGTCAGAATGGTAACTTACAGTCACACATGAGAATACACACCGGAGATAAACCTTATGAATGTGATGTGTGTGGTAAATGGTTTACTTACAGAAGCCACTTAAAGATGCACATGAGAATACACACTGGAGATAAACCTTATAAATGTGATACATGTGGTAAAAGTTTTAGTAATACGAGTAATTTGACCGTACACTTAAGAATACACACAGGAGATAAACCACATGAATGTGATGTTTGTGGTAAAAGGTTCAATGTGAGTGGTAACCTACAAACTCACATGAGAACACACACAGGAGATAAACCTTATAAATGTGATATATGTGGTAAAAGATTTAACGGGAGTAGTCACTTGCGGAGACACGAAAGAATACACACTGGAGACAAACCGCACAAATGTGATGCATGTGGTAAAACTTTTGTAAGTAGAGGTGACTTACAGAAACACGTGAGAATACACACGGGAGATAAACCATATAAATGTGATGAGTGTGATAAAAGATTTAGTGATATTGGTGTCTTACATACACACTTAAGAACACTCACAGGAGATAAACCTTATAAATGTAATGTATGTGGTAAAGGCTTTCATGCAAATAGTCATTTATACGGACACATTAGAACACACACGGGAGAAAAACCACATAAATGTGATGTGTGTGGTAAAGGATTTAGTCAGAGTGATACCTTACGTTCACACATAAGAATACACACAGGAGATAGACCTTATGAATGTTATTTATGTTATAAAGGGTTTGGTCTACATAGTCAGTTGAAGATCCACATCAGAACACACACAGGAGATAAACCATATAAATGTGATGTGTGTGGTAAAGGGTTTTCAAAAAGCTCACATAGGAAGCGACACATGAGAATACATACTGGTGATAAACCACATAAATGTGATTTGTGTGATAAAAGGTTTAGCGAGAGCAGTAGTCTACGAACACACATGAGAACACACACTGGAGAAAAACCATATAAATGTGATGTATGTGGTAAAGGGTTTTCCAATAGCTCAAATAAGAACCAACACATCATGAGCATACACACTGGTTATAAACCACATAAATGCGATTTGTGTGATAAAAGGTTTAGCGAGAATGGTAGTCTACGGACACACATGAGAACACACACTGGAGAAAAGCCATATAAATGTGATATATGTAATGCAACGTTTAGTCAGAGAAGCAACCTACAAACACACATGAGAATACACACAGAATATAAACCTTATAAATGTAATGTATGTGGAAAAGGATTTAGACAGAGTGGGGGCTTACAGAACCATATGAGAATACACACACGAGTTAAACCTTATAAATGTGATATGTGTGGAAAAGGATTTAGTCAGAATGTTACCTTACAGCAACACATTAGAACACACAGAGATAAACCATATAAATGCGATGTATGTGGTAAAGGATGTAGTCGGAATAGTGACTTACAGAAACACATCAGAACACACACAGGAGATAAGACACATAAATAAAATGTTATGTTTATGGTAAAAAGTTTAGTCAGAGTAATCACTCACAGGGACACATCAAAACCCATATAGGTGGATAAACGTGTAAACGATATGAGCACTTTGACCAAACACAAGATACAAATGAGAATACACACTGGTTCAAGCCATATATATGTGATGTATGTATTAAAGGTTTTTCTGCCATGAGTGTTTTGGACAGACACATAAGAATACACATTGGAGATGAGGCATATAAATGTGACGTGACTGGCAGATAAACCATAAAGGCGTTGTTCCATTGCTTTGTTTACCATGTATTTGTAGAATTTTTTTTCGCATGTGCATTTACTCTATATATCTTCATTTTTGTTTATTTAAAGCTGGAACTTGTACCTCCTGCATCATGGACTCCATAAAAAATTCTCCGTGTAGTGCCTTATGCATTTCAGTTATGATGTACTTGTGCTTGAGAGAATTTCTCATATGGATGCATTATTATAATATAAAATTTTGGCATATTTGTGATGTAATTCTGACCAAATGTTTAGTGTGCCCACATCTCATAATTTTATTTTGCCAAGTTTTCTTACTTTTGACTCGATGAGTGCCCTGTGGTTGTTTACTTATTCTTTTCGTCGGGCAATTGATGACAGCAATTATAAGAAGACTTTGCAGGTTAATTTTTTGTTTGTTGACAACCCCGCATTCATAAGCGTTGCTCGAAGATTAGCAATGAATTCCGCTAAAACCAGTGCAAGGGACCGTCTAGAACTTGCTATGCTCATTGCTGAAGGCGTCATGGTGATTTTAAGATGAAAAAAAGCAATAAAAGCGTTGTTACACTGTTTTGTTGTACCATGTTTTTATAGTGATTAACTTCGTCTCATGTGTGTTTACTCCATATCCCTTCATTGCTAATTACAGATGCACATTAGGACATAATATGGAGAAACATCTATAAATGTGATACATGTATGTGCATGTGGGAAAGGATTTAATCAAAGGAGTTCTTTGGCCAGACCAGACCTGTCAAGTCTCACGCGAAGCTTATCATTTACGGCCTTTGATGATCATATTTTTTTCCTTTCTTCTTTGACAAATCTCGTGTGAGGCAAATTCAAAACTTGACATATCTCTTGATGCATAAGAATATTCAAAAGTGATGAACCTTATATTGCTGCGGTCAAGCAAGTGGCAAAACTTTCAGTTTACCGAAGTTAAGATTTACACCCCAAGCTCTCTACCTTTCATTGACTAGCCGTCGTGCAAAGACACCATTGTGTACATTTGTCAGGTTTTCACGTCTGATATATCTACAATGTAGACATTTGACATCGATGAATCTAACACATTGTGTAAGCTTGGGGTGTTAATGTTGACTTCATTACATTAAAAGTTTTGCCACTTGCTTGACCGCAGCAATAAATGTAAGATTTTAAAAATAGGCATAGTGACTTTGAAACACATTAGAATAAACACTGAATTTCGTTTGCTTGCACGGGGTAATGCTTAGTTTAGTTCTAATTGGCCCAGCTGTTTTAGAGGAGATCTTTGCGTTTCCCCATAGGATCCAATGTTCAAGTATCTCTCCCGCTGGCCATCTTGGATAAAGCGCGAATCTAAGAAAAAACATTTTTTTTGCAGGGAACCACCTAAATACTTTTGAAGCCACATTTTATTCCAATAGGCTTTGTAGTTTCGAAGGAGGGGGCTTTGAAAATAAAGTTTGTTCCACTCTGGCGGCCATCTTGGGTGAAGTGTGAACCTGAAAAACCTTAAGGGCGAGCTTTAGCCATCAATTGACGTCTGTTTTCTGTGCGTTTGTCGTAAACTTTTCTCCAAAAATGTAATTGTAATAAGCTGTAATTAATTACATATTTTCAAAGTTATTTGAAGTAATGTGTAATTGAAGAAAAAATCAATTGCATGTAATTGAAAGTAATGAATTACATTGCATATTTTGAATGTAATTTGGAATTACATTTTAATTACTTTCAATTACAATATCATTGACATCAAATAAACTGGTGTTACCGTAGTTCTGGTTTGAGAATGATTATAATAATCTGACTATCATAATATAATTGTTTTCCTTCAAGACTTGTTAGGATTTTATTGCTTGATAGGATTTTAAATTGCTTGTAAATGTTTTTTTTTTTTTATCTAGACACTCTGAACTTTACTGTAAATTAAATAAATTGTAAAATAAAAAGAAAATCATTTTACTAAATGATGCAATATTATAATTAACTGTGCTTTTAATAAAAACAAATATCAAAATGAAATAAGAGATATCTATCTGTCATTTAAGGTTATCCCTGCCTAAGGCATTAATTTATTGTATTTGATCTTGACACTTTAAACATTTTGTTCAAATCAACATACTAATTACTCAACTCCAGGCAAGTACTGAGTGTCTCTTAGCTATTTCAGCATTTTCGAATTGCAAGAACAATACATGTTCTAATAAGACTTACACCCCAGGTCCTTTGTTTCACTTGGGTGTATATTATTTGGAAACTTTCTGTCAAACAATAGACTGTGATCACTGGGGCTTGACAGGGACGGTCAGATACCCCGTCACACCCTGTGATCACAGACTGTTGTTTGACAGAACGTTTGGCGGGAAAGTTCGGTGTATTGCTTAAAGCAATAAAAATGACAAATTTATTTGTGTCAACTAATCCACGGGTGTTGAGGACAGAACTGTATATTGGGCCCAGTATGGCTCCCCCTTTTTATAATATTTTCTCAATTTTGCAATTTTTGTCATTAATTTATGTTATTTTGTACTATTAAATATAACATATATTTATCTTCTATTTCCTATTTTACCAGCAATGTGCGATTCGATATGTTATATAAGGAGTCCCCATATTAGTACAAAATAGCACAAATAAATGACAAATTTTGAAAAATGGAGAAAATATTATAAAAAGGGGGAGCCATACTGGGCCCAATATAGAGTTCTGTCCTCAAGCACCCGTGGATTAGTTGACAAACTCGGTGTGAACGTGTAGATTATGTTTAAAAGAGCGCATTCAGCAAAAATATTTTGCTACATTTCTTGCAGCTTGAGAAATACAGATCAAGGTTTTTGTTCCCCGCCGCAACGCGGAGCGGGGACATAAAAATGCTGGGCATACGCGTGTCCATGCGTCCGTCCGTCACACTTTCTTGTTAGCGCTCTCATGCCTACAAATTTTAACGGATTTTCATGAAATTTATACCTTCAGGTTAAATGGTTAATTGGTCCCTTTTGAATTAAAAACATAAATTTTTAACAGGTGAAATCAAACTTTGATGTCTAATTAACAAAAAAAAAATGAAATTTTAAACTGATCCAAAATATATCAAGATTGACACGATCATTAATTGTTAAAAACAATCTAGTCTTGTTCTCCTGAATATTGCGGGCAGTAGATTTTGTAAAATTTTCCCGGGCAATAATTCACCGACTTTCTGACCGGGATTCACAGGAATCAATTCCCAGTGAGAAATCGGGACTTTCATTAAAAAAAACGCGCAAAAATCATTTCCTTTATAACACCGTGTACAACCGTTACCGCGAGGGAGTAGCTCCACAGCATGAGGGAGTAGATATTTTCGCAGGAGGGAGTAGAATTTCCCAGCATTTTTTCATAACATCAGTAAAGTAAGCCTCATAAGTTTTTAAAGAACACATTTACTTATAAATCATATATGCCACGGAACCTCTCAGTTATTATGCTTGTTGGTTGTGTTATTAGAAATCCAACTGATGATTTCATTTTCTCAAACACCTCGGACTTTTACAGGCGATTGGCACGAAAAACTGTTTTATGACCTTGTACAGCGAAGAAAACCATCAATCGACCATGTTTACCGTTGCACATCGATAGATTGTCATCAAAATGATCCCTTCAAATCATCACATTTATCTTCAAAGGTCATGAAAAATTATTAAATTATATATCACATACATGTACAGGGTAACACCAGAGGGAGCAAATCAAAATTTCAGAGCAGCAGGAGGGAATCGCTTTAATTGTATACATTTTTCTGATATCACTGTTTATATTCTGTCTGAAATGTCATCGAATCTGAGATATTAAATAGATATTTTTTAACTAAACAACCCTCCCTTTGGCAATTTTCTTTATTTAATCCATCCAAAAGACCACCGTCAGCTAGAAATTAAGGATACTACAGACACTGCCACATCGGTCTTATTCTCTGAACTTCATCTTGAAATTGACAACAGAGGTAGACTACAAAGATGATTTGACAAACGTAAGGACTTCACTTTTTCAATAGTCAACTTCTCTTTCCTTTTTAGCAAAACTCAACAGCGCAAGCATACGTAGTTTATAAGCGTATCCCAACTCATTTGCTACTCAAGGGCGATACAGTGGTTCCTTAATAGAACATGTTGGTCACAGATAGGCTCCTACAACAAGGGTATTTTACCCATAACTTATAGTCATCACTACAGAAGTTTTACGGTCGACACCACGGTCTGTGGATCGATTTGAGATACTTGTTACCCAAATGATAACATATCTTTACTTTTCACAGCTTAAGATGACTGTTTCCCTGCCAGATTTGACTTTACTACCGGAATTGTACTCAACGCTGGTTTCTTATGAAAAGCAGGAGATGCTTACTCAACTGCTGCACCTGATCTCAACAATGGCTTTTTATTGGGTCCATGTTGGTCATTTGTATGTGCGTGTATTACATCTTTTTTGTGTGCATTGCTTGATTTTGTGAAGCCTTTGTATCTTGGAAATTTCGTAGTTGGCACTGTATTTGGATTGTTTTTTTTTTTTTTTTTTTTTGACTGGCGGTTCGGTTCTCACTTACTATATATGTATATATATACGTATACTTTCTATTTTCCATTTCATAGAGGAATTAGAAAATTGTGATTCTTCAACTTCTTTGCCTTCTGCTCCACCGTCATGGACGAACTATGCATATGTTTGTTTCGATACATTTCCTTCGTTTCATTCCCTTTAATGTAAGAGACTAGTGTGAATTGACCAGTACGTTCCTACTCTTTACTTTCTGTAGAAATGATATTCAAAAGATTTCAAATTTCGCATTGATTATCTGATATTGGTAATCGTAACGGAATCGGAGCCAAAAGCGCAAAAAGTGCAGCAATAGGCTTATTTTCAAAATCAGTGTAGAATTCAAGACTTGTCACTTTTGGACATGACCTGGTGCCCTATTCCCTATATTACTGACCACGAAAGAACAAAAAATAGTTCTTATAAGGGACCGACCATTTAACTTGAAAAGGGAAGGGGGGCTATGGGGTTTTTTTTGGAGCTGATTTTATGTGAAAAGAAATTTTGGCTGCCAAAATAATAAAAAAAATATTCTGGAGGAGGCTTTTTGCCCAAAAATAATAATGGTGGTTTTGAAAAAAAAATACTTTGTTAATACAAGTGAAAAAAATAAATAAAAGAATTATTTGTAAGAAAAATCAAACTTTCTCGTCAACTTGTAAATATGACCTGTGCTTTCATAACTGGGTTTTACATGAAATATACAACCATTCTTCATCAATTAGACAGATACACATTTCTTTCAAGAAATTAAGGAGAAGTTGAATATGAGGAACTGGGTCAAAACATCATGAGTACTGAACAACTAGTTGAGTTTGAGATAATTGCTTGTAATAATGGCTGTTTTGTGTTTCACATTTTCCGGGATTTGACTACCGACTTTGAGATTTTCCCGGATTGAATCACTCACTATGCGACGGGTACTGTTAACAGAGCAGGTTTGCTTTCCCTTCCGGAGCATCTGATGTCACTCTCGGTTTCACTGGAGTTCACAATGTGAGTGTCTTTGTTTTGAATGTTGTAATTTCTATTTCTGTCTAACGTCATTGTTTTCTCTGATCTCGTTTTGGCCGTGTCTTTGGATTTCGATTTTTGTAAATTTCACTCCTTTGTTCCTTCGGTATTCTACTGCCGTTGTTTTATGAAGTTGAAACATGTGTACAGCAAAACGGAATTCACTGTTTTTTTTCTTTTGTTTATTTTTTTTTTTTTTTTTGTTTTTTTTGTTTGTTTGTTTTTGTTTGTTTTTTGTTTGTTTGTTTTTTTACAACTTGGGTATTTTTTGTACTATAAAAGTGAATATATTACCGTAAATGTCATGATATGAGCGATTCCCTCCTGCTGCTCTGAAATTTTGATTTGCTCCCTCTGGTGTTACCCTGTACACGTATGTGATTTATAATTTAATAATTTTTCATGACCTTTGAAGATAAATGTGATGATTAAAAGAGATAGTTTTGATGACAATCTATCGATGGGCACCCGTAAACATGGTCGATTGATGGTTTTCTTCGCTGTACAAGGTCATAAAACAGTTTTTCGTGCCAATCGCCTGTAAAAGTCCGAGGTGTTTGAGAAAATGAAATTATCTGCTGGATTTCTAATAACACAACCAACAAGCATAATTACTGAGATGTTCCGTGGCATATATGATTTATAAGTAAATGTGTTCTTTAAAAACTTATGAGGCCGACTTTACTGGTGTTATGAAAAAATGCTGGGAAATTTTACTCCCTCCTGCGAAAAAATCTACTCCCTCATGCTGTGGAGCTACTCCCTCGCGGTAACGGTTGTACACGGTGTAATGGAAAAATTCCTTTACAATGGAAAAATAATTTTATAAGGTAATAATACAAGTTGACACATTGCATTTTTATCAGTAAACATTTTATCATTATAAAGGATACGCGAAGTACACAGCACTTTGAACAACTGCACCATTAGACAAGGACAGATATAAAAAAAAAAGTGTGTTTATTACATTGAAGTGTCACATTGCCAATATCCCAACCCAACCTTATTGAATGTGAAATGTTATGGGCTATGCTTAAATCTGCGACTTACCGGAAAGCTTACACGATGTGAATAAAAAAAAACACCCTTTTAAAATAAAAAACAACCCGAGACATATCAGATGTTGAAATAATTAATGGTAGCTTTTTTTGTGAACAATTATTGAATCCTTTGAGATATGAATGGAAGTGTTATCATAAATTTCAAGTACCCCACTCCCTTTAACCTGCAGGAAACTATTTTTTATAATTTAGAAAGGTCTAGCAGAGTTTATGTTGCATTTTTAGACAGCAAAAAGGCCTTTGACACGGTGTGGCGCGCAGCCTTAATGTGTAAACTTTTCAAACTAGGTGTAAAAGGTAAAATTTGGTCAATAATTAACGATTGTCATGTTGACAATATTATGGCTTTGACATTTTACACAATCTGGGCACACAGAAGCTATAGTTAGTCGTCGTATAAGCGGGAGGTTGATGCATCATTAAACCTGGTTTAACCCACCATTTTATTTATAAAATGCCCGTTCCAAGTCGGGAATATGACGGCTTGCCAAAAATGTTCTGTGTTGGATTGTGTTTCCCTGATTTAGTCGAATGTTATACGGATTTTCCTTACTGGTCTCTTCCTTTGATCGTTTCGGACTTTTATTGTCACTTTCATTGATACAAAAAGCTCCGTCATCGTAAACCAACAAAGGTCTGCTTTATTTAATGTTAATCAGGGTGTCCGCCAAGGAGGCGTTTTATCGGGTCTATTATACTTGATATTTATAAATGACCTTTTGTTAGATATTGAAAGTTCTAATATTAACACTGGTATTTTACACCTAACTAGCTGCTCTCCAACGCTTGCCGATGACATCTCATGCATAAGTATAAGTCCTACTTGATTACAGCGTATGTTAGATATCTGTTCCGATTATTCGCATAAATGGCGCTTTCGCTTCAATGTTCAGAAATCTGGCGTGGTGCAGTTCTCCCCTATAATTCGAAATTCACACTTAGAATACGCATGGTACATTGAAAACGAAATAATGCCGCTGTGGGAAAGCACAATTCATCTTGGTATTGTTTTAGATTCAAAATTTAACCAAACCGATTGCGTTGCACGTGCATGTAGAAAGGGTCGAAATTCTTTCTTCGCGATGAATGTCATAGACTCAAAACTGACACACCCAGAAGTTCTTTTAAAACTTATAAATCTGTTGTGTTACCTTCCGTTCTTTACCGGTCTGAACTTTGGTGCAATATGAAATCTAAAGATACTAGAACTCTAAATCAATTCCAACATTTTGTCGTCAAGCGAATTTTAGATTTGAAAACTACAACCAGATCTGATATGTGCGAGAGTCTCTTGGGTTTGCATCCGTGTACAACATATGTTGATAAACGAAAACTTTATTTCTTACAAAAACTCTGTAATTTGGATGATAAATACTTATCCAAGCGTATTTTTCTCGTTCGACTATTTTCATTCCTTTATGATACAACCAACAAACATCTAGGATTCATTCCAGACGTTATTAACCTTTTATATAAATACGATCTTCATCACTACCTGCTAGATTTTATTCTAGACAATGAATTCCCATCCAAGGATGAATGGAAACGTATTGTAACTCTCTCGGTCGCTAATGTTCAATCAAATGACTGGAAGTCAAGATTGATGTCGGACAATGACTTCCAACGATTCCGAGATATTCACAAAGAAGTTATGTTTGCTAATTTTTGGAAGTCTTCCATTACGAGCAGTGAAATTAGAAATTCATATTTAATAACTAAATTTCTTACTGTCATTCCGAATAGTACAGGGGGTGTGTGTTTAATTTGTAATCGAACATTTGAGGATGTATACGTACATGCGTGTTGCAGCTGTCCAGGTACATTTCACCTTCAGAACTCTTTGGTGGGATGTAATAATTGAAAACTTCCCGTTACAACTTTTCTTGAATCTTTACTCTATAGATGAGGATGAGCTTTATCGGGTATTACTTGGAAGTAGGTCTGGTATAGAGGAGTTAAATGACTTGATTGACAACTCAAATTTTCTTTATCTTAGTCATTTACATGTAATACAATGTATTGCCCGTTATAATAGACTTAGAGTATATGCGTGAGGTGTTACTGGTAGGGGTCTTTTCTTTGTGTCATTTTGTATGAGCATTAACTATATATATATATATATATATATATATATATATATATATATAAATTCAGTACTAACCATTTACATGTATTGTACATTTGGTATAATAATCTACTACTTCACTTATTCTAATTGCTGTATGTAACTTATATATTTAATTTTGTAATTGTTCATAAATCTCTTATTATTAGAGGAAATAAAGATATGAATGAATGAATGAATGAATGAATGAATGACCTGCTACTATATAACAGTAAAGTATGTCCGTCAGGAAAATTTGTTCAGACGGAATAAATCTCCTAGGCAGATATGTACGGACATTGATTTTACTAGGAATATTTGTCCGAGGGCATATTTTCCTAGAAAAATATATGTCTCCAGGATTCATTTTCCTATGAATGTTTGTCCATGGACTTAACTTTCCTAGACATATCTGTTCCCCCCCCCCCCACATATTTCTACCCGTACATATTTATCACCTACAACTACACATTTGTTTGCATTAAAGCATCTTTTTAATAAGTGTAGGAATAAAACAACATTTTATACTTACAATATATCTTGTATTTTGAAGAAAGATGACCAATTCGGCCGGCTAATTTCTTCTATTTCCATATAATTTGGAATTATGATGTACCGATGTATAAATTACAATCTCTATTTTATCTTCTTATTCACTACATATCCACGCACTGAAATATTTTTATGCAAATTATAAATACATCCATTTTGTTAACTTTTGTTAACACTCATCATTGCTTTGTCCTTTGAACTCACTGTTATTATCATACGGCATACTCGATTTGTTAGTGTAGTTTTATACATTAATGACAGGTCTGTCTACGTGACCTGAATGTTATTTAAAAATAGTCTAGATCTTTGTTTGAGAATTACCCAGTCACGAAAAGGCATCCAACGGGGTTTCAAAGTAAAGGTCACAATTAATTAATACTTCTAGTATTATATTTGCTTTTGAGGTTTTTATATATTTTTCTTGTTTAATTATGAAAAGAATAATGCTTTTCTCTTTACCTGGGGTGTAAGTTAGTTATACCCTTCGGTAAACTGTGTTTCTGGAATAGAAAACCCTCCGGCCTCCGGCCGTCGGGATTTTCTATTCCAGAAACACCTTTACCTCATGGTATAACTATTACAAACATTAAACACATTAAAAATAGACAAAATATGAGAAGAGATCAATAAATAATCAACCATTGAAGTATTTTTACAAGTTTTAGCACCAATCTTACAATCATTACCAGGCAATCTACCGTTGCCTATATACAAATTGTTACGCTTACAAAATTCTATCAATCTATATCCATAATTATTAGGAATAGATAAGTGTTGTGAAAACATTATATTTTTTCAAAATTTCCGCATCAGAAACGTACGATAACAAGACTTCATCGTTCGTGATATCATCTAAAATTTCAAATGAAGAATCATCCGGTAATACAACTTCATTAAGAAGTTTTGTTTTAGAATTAAAATCACCAACTGTACAATAGTAACTGTTTGTTTTACTAGAAATGTCGATCAATTCGGTCTCAATTTCAGTAAAAGCTTCATTTGATGCATACTTTGAGTTTTCTGGGGGTATATATATACACCCAACTAGTAAATTTTTATCTAAATTACTAATAATTTCTGATTAATTACAAGCCATTGAACAAAATCTGAACTACTTTCATGGTTTTAACCTTTCATGATATACAATAACAATACCACCTGACCTTCTCTTGAACTTTTTTCGTGTTTTAGAATAATATAGGTAACCTTTTGGCAAATCTAATAAATCGAATTGGTTTAGCTTAGATTCTACAAAAATCAAAATATCATTACTTTCAATAAGTTCAATAAATTCTGGACATACAAGTTTTGACTTTAGTCCACAAACGTTCAAACAAACAAAAGACAGTTCTGATGATACATCAGATGAAACAGTTCCACTCCTGTTTACACGACCCTAGCTCGGGCCGTTCTGTACTGATGCTCCCGGACGAACAACACTGGATTGATTTGGCTGCCGCGGGACAAAAGATGGTGGTGGCCCTCTTGGCATCTGAACGAATGACGGACCCATTCCCCTCGGTTGCGGGACAAACGACACTGGCTGACTGAAATTCGGCACAACCGGCTGCGAAGGATTAAACTCTGGTCCCTCGTAGGGGGGATAACTCGTTGCTGAACGACATTGTTATTAATTATCAACTTGAACCGGTTGATTGCCTACGTACAGTTTATCAGTGACTATTCGTGCATTTCTGTAACCCTCACGCCGTAATTCTAACATTTTCGGGATTAACTCTTTTCTGCGCTCATTTACTTCAGCATATTGCCTTTTAGTTTATCATAGGCAGCAGATCGAACTTTCTCGTGATCGGAAAATTTTGCAAATTTGGCGATAATATTCCTTGGCTTACCATCACGCCTGTCCCTTAATCTATGAACATTACAAAATTCTATAGAATTACCATCAATTTCCAAATTATTTGTTATAAATTCTTTTACCCTTTCCTCTGTATTTTCAGGTTCATCTCTATTTTCTGCCACACCACTAAATATAAGATTGTACTTCATGGAGTGTGTTTGCATTTGTATTAATTTTTCTTTTAATTCATTGTTTTCATATCTCAACTGATCATTCACCGCCTCCATGTCAGACACTCTACCTTCAATAATATTATAATGAAATTCTTCAGAACTGAGTCTTTCAGATTGTTGTTTGAGGTCATTTCTAATATCTTTAATTTCAGAAGTTAAATTAGTATAATGGTTTTCTAATAATGCCATTCTGTTGTTCAATTCATCCAGTAAATCAAGTTTATTAAGTCTCATATTCATATGATTAATTGTGTCTGAAATTGCCTTTAATGTATTGTTATCACATGCTTGAGTTTGTGACTGAGTTTGTATAGGCTGGGATGTACTCAGTATTTGAGGTATACACTGGGAAACACTAGGCCCAGGGAGAACTGATGTCATGTTTAAAGTTGGTTGCACAGGGTGGTTCAATGGCGTACTATGTAGTTGGTGTTGAAATTGTGGTAACCCTGAAGGATTCATATTGTTTCTAAGCTCATATATAGTGTCGTTAGCTGTTGCTATAACCTGGGATAGCTCGGGTGATTGTGAAATGTTTATGTCCGGTAAAGACATGGGGGCCGCCATATTGGGCGGTGTCTGTGTCGACATTGATTTCTTCTTTGTTCGTTTATGTTTTCGTCGTTTATCCATATAAAAAAAAATTTTATCATAATAAGTTCTTAGCATTTAGCAATACAAACATCCCATCATATAAATTTGAACTTAGGTGCGCGAAATAATAATAATTCTTTATTGCAAAATTACACCCCTAAGGGTCAAAGCAATACAATACAACACAAAACATATACATTATACAATGAGATAGATGACTCTCTAACCGGCGTGGACCCTATATCAATTCAGTAGATTGTTTCAGAAAGGTACATACTACCGGTAAAAGGGCTGAGTTTGGATTAAGAATGAAACTAATTTTTTGAAACTGGTTGAAATTTTTAAAATTTGGGAAGTTTTGGTGTATAAGTTCAAAAAAAAATTGTCCTATTTTGTTCATTAATTTTACAATTCAAAAGGAAATGGTTTTCATCTTCAATAACTTTACAGATAGAAAATACATATTTGCAAGGAGCGTCTCGCACACCCACCTGCTCACATTGCCTCCATTTCGAAACCAATCCAATACAATAGCACCTCGTCCAATACCAAGCCATAGAATATACTATTAGAACAATAGCACCTCGTCCAATACCAAGCCATAGAATATACTATTAGAACAATAGCACCTCGTCGAATACCAAGCCATAGAATATACTATTAGAACAATAGCACCTCGTCCAATACCAAGCCATAGAATATACTATTAGAACAATAGCACCTCGTCCAATACCAAGCCATAGAATATACTATTAGAATATATATATCTTTATTCTCTAAAACATAGTTACAGAGAAATGAACATATTACATCAAATACAATAAAATATTTACAGCATGTGTGGAAAAAATAGATAGTTAATACAATATCATAACCAGGAGGATAGACTTTCACAATGAATGTGTAATTATATTAATGAATTTACATAATTTAAGCAAAATATCAGTTTTTTCAGAAGTAAACAACGCATTAAATTTGAAAGCATTGGCATTCTTAAAACAATATGACGGTAAAAATTGTTGCCTTTCTTTTTTAAAATAAGAACAAGACAAAATATAGTGGAACTCGTCACCGATGTCGGCAGAGCCACAAAGATGACACAACCTATCATTTCTATCGATGTTCTGCCATCTTCCCGTCTCTACCGGCAATCGGTGACTTCCACATCTAAATTTACAAAGTGTCAGTGAATAATGAAGAGGTAAAATTGATAAATACTTTTCAAAAACGAAGTTAGTTTTAAAAATTCTGTAACACAGTCCTTTTGAAGATAAATGCATATTTGAAAACCAATCTTGTCTAAACTGATCTTTTAATCTTAGTTCAATACTTTTGACAATCCATTTAGTTGCTGACGCATCTTGATTATTCCAAATATTGGAAAAACCACAA
>MJUU01006092.1:86359-112299 GCA_002080025.1 Modiolus philippinarum | reverse complement strand
AACAAAAATTATTACTAATCACTTTAGGAGAAATGTCGCTTGAACGTTTTCGTTTTATATAGTCCATGTGTTCAATGAAAAGCAAATGAAATGTGCGTGAAGGAATGAAAATAAAAGGAATAAACTAACAAAAATCCACGTTTATATTTATTCGTTTTATATTTATCAAAAACTATATCCCGCAACATAAAAAAAAAACTTCTTCACAGGATAAGATAAAATAAAATAATAATAATAATAAAAATAATAATAATAATAAAAATATATTTTGGTTATTTGTTATGATCGAGTTTAAAGTGCACGATAAAAACCTGACTTTTCAAACATATTACTGTAAACCTGGATGAAAAGCAATATCGCAACATATAAAACTTCTATGAAAGAATTTGATAAAGTAATATATTTAGAAAATATGAATTGTTTTAGTCATTTATAATAGAGTTTATATCGCACAATAAAAAACCTGACTTTCCAAATATTTTTTTATGTAGATATATGGCTACATATAAAACTTCTTCGAAATGATATGATAAAGTAAAATATTTAGAATGAATGAATATTTAGAAAAAAATGATTTTTTTGTCATTTGTAAAAATTGAGATTAAACCACACAATAAAAATCCTAACTATGTAAAGCTTGATGAAAAGCAATTTCGCAACATATAAAACTTTTTCAGAAAGATATTATAAGGTAAAATTATTAGAAAAAAAATTTTTTTTTGGTCATTTATAAGGATTGAGTTTAAACCGCACAAATAAAAAACCTGACTTTTCCACCATATCAATATGAAGCTAAGTGAAATCAACATATGAAACTTCTTCGAAAGGATATGATATAGTAGAATATTTAGAAAAATCATATTATGTTGGTTATTTGTAAGGATTGAAATATATTGTCAGTGAGTTTATAATAACTCATATAAATGATTTTACGAAAGGATATGAGTTTAAACCGCACAATGGCACCTGACGTTTCAAACATATTTATGTAAAGATGGATGAAAAGCAATATCGCAACATATGAAACTACTTCGAAAGGATATGATAAAGTAGAATATTTAGAAAAAATAAATTATTTTGGTTATTTGGAAGGATTGAGTTTAAACCTCACAATGACACCTTACTTTTCAAACATATTTATGTAAAGATGGATGAAAAACATAATCGCAACATATAAAACTACTTAGAAAGAATATCACAAAGTAAAATATTTAGAAAAAATGAATTATTTTGGTCGTTTGTAAGGATCGAGTTCAAACCACACAAAAAAGACCCGACTTTTCAAACAATAAAAATCAATACCGAATCGTATATAAATTTCTTCAAAAGGATATAATTAAGCAAAATATTTAGAAAGAAGTAATTATTTTGGTTATTTTAAACCGCACAATGACACCTGACTTTGCAAACATATTCATGTAAAGATTGATAAAAAGCAATATCGCAACATATAAAACTTCTCCAGAAAGATATTATAGAGTTAATTATTTAGAAAAAATTAATTACTTTGGTCATTTGTAAGGATTGACTTTAAACCATACAATAGAAAAACTAGACCTTTCAAACCTATTTATGTAAAGATTGATGAAACGCAATATAGCAACATATAAAACTTCTTCGAAAAAAATTAGAAAAAATAGAATACTTTGGTCATTTGTAAGGACTGAGTATAAGCCGCACAATAAAAAACCTGACTTTTCCAGCATATTTATGTGAAGATGGACGAAAAGCCATATCGCAACATATAAAACTTCTTTGAAAGGATATAATAAAGTAAAAAATCTAAAACAAAATAATTATATTGGTCATTAGTAAGGATTGAGTTTATACCGCACAATAAAAGACCTGACTTTTTAAATATATTTATGTAAAGATGGATGAAATGACACATCGAAACATATAAAACTTGTTTGAAAGCATATGATAAAGTAAAATATTTAGAAAAAAAAAATGATTTTGGTCATTTGATAGAATTGAGTTTAAACCGCACTCTAAAACAGCTGACTTTTTTACAAAATTTATGTAAAGAGGGATAAAAAGCAATATTGAAACATATAAAACACAGAAAAAAAATGAATTACTTTGGTCATATATAAGGATCGAGTTTAAACCGTACAATTAAAAACCCGACTTTTCCACCATATTTATGTAAAGATGGATGAAACACAATATCGCTACATATAAAAATTTTTCAAAAGGATTAGAAAAAGTAAAATATTTAGAAAAAAAAAGAATTATTTTGGTCATTTGTAAAGATTGAGCTTAAACAGTACAATAAAAAAACCTGACTTCAAACATATTTATGTAAAGCTTTATGAAAAGCAATATCGCAACATATAAAACTTCTTCGAAATGATATGATAAAGTAAAATATTTAGAAAAAAAAATTATTTTGGTTATTTGTAAGGACTGAGTTTAAACCGCGCAATGACACCTGACTTTTCAAACATAAACATGTAAAGATGGATAAAAAGCAATATCGCAACATATAAAACTTCTTCAGAAAGATATTAAAGAGATAAATATATAGAAAAAAAAAATACTTTGGTCATTTGTAAGGATTGAGTTTAAACCATACAATTAAAAACTAGACCTTTCAAACATATTTATGTAAAGATGGATGAAAAGTCAAAACATATAAAACTTCTTCAAAAGGATATGATATGTAACACTATCGGGCTGGGCGTTGTAGAAAATACAAACAAAAATATTAATTACTGAAAATTAATTAAAATATTTTTAATAAGCAAATTATTAAGAAACATGCATGTATTTATGTATTGATCAACGATGGTGGCAGAGTACAAGGTTTCCTTTCTAATATTACGAGGGTTAAAAATAATGGGGTAATTTGTCATAAGGATAAAGGTAAGAGACAGTCGTTTCCTGCAAAAGATTCGAGGTTTAGTTATGAAAATGTCAATTACTTTTGAAGGGTTATTGCCAAAAAAAGCCATTAATTCTAATGACAGAAGAAATTTAGACAATAATGTAATATTTTGGACACAATTAAAAGATACCATCTTAAGGGATTAAACGAACAGCAGGGAATTGCTCTCTCTCTCTCTTTTCATCAGTCAATCGAAGAAGAAACTTTAGAAGGGGAAGCTTTCAAGGGGATATATTTAATCTTAAAAAGGGATCCGTTCTGGGAAAGAACAGCGAAACTTTTACTCACAAGGACAATGTCAATTTCAAATCCAGCCCACAGCAATTTAAGAATGATGTAGCCCCTGCAAACGCCTCCACAAATTTAGCAGGTAATCACGGAACTTCCATTGTCAAAGGGGAAAATTAAGATTTAAAGCATTAATCGATACAAAGGCAGATGCCTCAATGATAAATAAAAAGACTTTTGATAAATTGCACAATAAGCCCAAGGTTTTTAGAAACACTTTTGTTCTAGGAGGGATTGGTTGAAGGCTTACGTTTTAAGAGTATACTTAATGTGTTTCGGTGTATGGACTTCCAAATGTTTTGTTTTTATCTGCACTGAAGAGACATACGTTGTCGAAATGCGCATATGCAGAACCTAAATTAACAGTGACTTCGGTATTGTGTTATTTGTTACCACTGGGCCGATGCCTCTGCTTGTGGAATGTTAGTCCCCGAAGGTATTCACCAACCCAGTAGTCAGTACTTCGGTGCTGACCCGAAAACCGATTTTATTATAAAACTTGCAATGTATAAATTTTAACAAATTCTGTTTAAAACTAAAGAGTATCTCCCTCATGCATAGATCTGTCCTTAGCTGAATTTTGGCTTTTCTATTTAGACCCTTTTGGTTATTTGTTCTCTATCAGCTTTTACATGTTTTTCGGGTTATGGACTTCCAAATGTTTTGATTATATCTGCACTGAAGAGACATACGTTGTCGAAATGCGCATATGCAGAACCTAAATTAACAGTAACTTCGGTATTGTGTTATTTGTTACCACGGGGTCGATGCCTCTGCTGGTGGACTGTTAGTCCCCGAGAGTATTCACCAACCCAGTAGTCAGTACTTCGGTGCTGACCCGAAAACCGATTTTATTTTAAAATTTGCAATATATAAATTTTACAAAATTGTGTTTAAAACTAAGGAGTATCTCCCTCATGCAAAGCTCTGTTCTTAGCTGAATTTTGGCTTTTCTATTCAGATCCTTTTGGTTATTTGTTCTCTATCAGCTTTAAATGTGTTTCGGTGTATGGACTTCCAAATGTGTAGATTTTATCTGCACTGAAGAGACATACGTTGTCGAAATGCGCATATACAGAACCTAAATTAACAGTAAATTCGGTATTGTGATATTTGTTACCACTGGGCCGATGCCTCTGCTGGTGGACTGTTAGTCCCCGAGGGTATTCACCAGCCCAGCGTTCAGTACTTCGGTGCTGACCCGAAAACCGATTTTATTATAAAACTTGCAATATATAAATTTTACAAAATTGTGTTTAAAACTAAGGAGTATGTCCCTCATGCATATCTCTGTACTTAGCTGAATTTTGGCTTTTCTATTTTGATCCTTTTGGTTATTTGTTCTCTATCAGCTTTAAATGTGTTTCGGTGTATGGACTTCCAAATGTGTAGATTTTATCTGCACTGAAGAGACATACGTTGTCGAAATGCGCATATACAGAACCTAAATTAACAGTAAATTCGGTATTGTGTTATTTGATTTAAGCATGTTAAGAGTTGGCACAACATATTTAAGATTACAAGATGATATACATATCGTTCCATTGGAGCAACAAGGTACCAACTGCTTAAGTAATATATATACTGATGGTACCTTGTTGCTCCAATGGGACGATATTTCCGCCATCATGTGACTTTATAAGAAGACAGTCCTTCTATCTCAGACAGTCGTGTTATGTCATGGAAAAACACGCCGCAGTTTTCAAATCTTTTATTCAAGATTAGCAGAAGTGAATAACCTTGCGGTTCATTGCATTCAAGAAGATCAAGGTTTATATGTGAGAGAAGTTATTAGTAAAGTAGACAAGCAAGGTAAGGTACCGATTATGCTCATTAACCAGACTAGACGACATGTTACTTTACGACGTGGTTGTATAATTAGGAAAGTCAGCTCAGTTTAGTATCATGAACTAGCATCAATATCAACCATGAAGCAGCAAGGAGAAGACGAACAACAATCAGATGCAACCTTACCTATGATCATAAAGCATGACAAATGGGATCCTATATTATTTATCAAGTAAACATAGATGTAACTACTATTGTAAGAATTATAGTAGTTTCTGTGGCAGATGAATTATTTTGAAATTGATTTTTTACTCTCCCAGGATAACATATAGGGCACCTCAATACAAAACAACCTCATAAATGTTTTGACAGAGTCGAACAGACCTTTTTGATACGTACCATTGGCAATTACGTTTGTCGGTCATATTATAAACTCGAATTTCTATTCGGATATTTTAACTTTTGTTGTCATAGAATGAATGAAACTCACTAAGAGTGGCTAAGTCTGTTTTGGGGGATGCAAGGTTGGGGTGTTGGATGGAACCCGTTCTTTTTTTTATAAAAAAATATCGGGTAATTATTGTTCGCAAAATTTGGAAAAAGGCAAATTTAGCCCGAAACTCTCTTTTTCTGAAACCAACTGAAGACTCCCTTTTCGAAGGCAGGATTTGGCAGTGACATTCTGAGCGTTATATCTGTACTAAGAAACACATTTTATTCATTTATTTATTTCATTTTTTAATATTTTTTTTAATTCTTTTTCTCTGAATGGATGTAAATTCAAGTTATTTCATGTGTAATGGAAGGATCAACACTTCTTGCAGACAACTATTCTTATAGCTTACCGGGTGCATGTACTTTAAGCTGATGTCGGTTTCACCCTCGTTTCTCCTAACTGTAAAAGTTTTTACTCCGTGACTTTTTTTACACATTTATTTTTAGAGACACTTATAACTGTATATGTAACTTTATTCATTTATATGGCTAAAATATTTCACAAAAGAAAAGATACAAAATTGATTATCTTTTTATATAAAGCTGCTGATTGTTTCTTATAAATTTATTACACTGACAGAAATCTAACCGATTAAAAAAAAAAGTTACTTTCTCTGTGAAGTGACATTTCTCCTATCTCCTCGGGATCGGCCCTGCAGAGGTGTCGGTTTGGTCCCAAGGTGAAGGATAGGAAAATACACTGTCCATTCGAGGTGGCCAGGCCATAATACGGAAAGTCGGATCGTTATCCATTGTAGACGAACTGTGTATGAAGAGGAATGCCAAGTTCCATACAGTATAATATTGTGAGGAGAGCAGCCCTCCGAGGCGGTATAAAAGCTAAATTTCCTGCCCCTATCCATTTCTCTTTTTTCTAAGTTGCAATCAAACGTTCCCCCGGTTGCCCTTCCACATTTATTTCTACTTTAATTCTTTTATGATTTGATTTTTTTGTACTCGTTCTGATATAACTGAAATACTGTTCACTGGACGTAATACTCTAACTAATCAATCAAACGATACAATCATCTTTATAGCGCACCCTCGAAGTATCTCGATGCTTATTTCGTGAAGGGCGCCAGTCAAAAGGGTGACATGTGAAATTCTTTCTAAAATATGTACATACATGTTCTTACAATTCATAACATAGAATTTAAACAAATTCGAAAAAAGTTATTTATAGCTTTGCTTTAAAATCGTGGTTCCATGACAAACAGCCCAATGAATCATTATTGGTATCGAACTTAAGCATGCATTAATCAAGAATCCGTTCATCATAAACATCAACTATTAAATGGTCTGGAAGGGGCTTTACTTATAAAATTTTCAGGAGCACTTAACTTGAAATAAAAATATATTACTGACTGGATACATTATTCTTTTTCAAATTAATCATTATCTTTCTTGACTGCAATATATTTATTGAATTCCTCCTAAGCTAGATTATTTCATTCTCAACATATTGTGTTTTATTTATAATCATCAAATAGTTACTTATAAACCAAAGTTATAAAACAACGGCAGTAGAATACCGAAGGAACAAAGGGGTGAAATTCACAAAAATCGAAGTCCAAAGACAGGGCAAAAACGAGAACACAGAAAACAATGACGTTAGACAGAAAAACAATGACGCCAGACAGACACAAAGCACAGAACCAGAAACCACAACATTCAGAACAAAGGCACTCACAGTGTGAACTCCAGTGAAACTGAGACTGACATCAGGTGCTCCGGAAGGGTAAGCATGTCCTGCTCTGTTTACAGCACCCGTCACACTGTGAGTGATTAAATCCGGGAAAATGTCAAAGTCGGTAGTCAAATCCGGGAAGACGTGAATCTAGCTGAAAATATCCACTTTCATTTGGGATACTGACACGTCATATCTTTCAATGATGCTATGGTGACGGCCATAGAATTTCTTGAGGGATGAAAGTAACAAAGGTTGAACGAGATTGCTCTTGTCGATTTCAGTATGACCATGTACTTTTCTCATTGCCGCAAAAAGGTAGTAATCAGAATGTTTCCTAACCCTTATCAGGAAGACGTAGTACATTCAGTCAAATTCAATTTATATAGATCTATAGCTTCATGGTCTGTTTAAGGTCATGGTCATCGAGATAAGTACATGTATATCGTACGTATGACCAGCTTTGACATTTAACGACTGTTAAAGTGTCAAAGTTTACTGCAAAAATGCAAATAGATTACACTTCATTTTATTTTGAGTCGGGTATACAGTATTTGTCATTTGGAATGAAAACTAGCTACCATTGAATTGTTTCAATATTACGAAAATAAACGGTCCCTCTACGTTCGTCAACCGTTTTGTACTTTTATGGGATATCTCTTATAAGTTTAAGAAAGACGGTCTTAACCTACTTCGAAGGAACCAATACCTTTTTGCTAGGAATGATACAGAGCTCCGTGGAACCAAATTGCCAGTTTCGATGAAGATCGATGCTGGAAATCATAAACCAATTAAGAACAGGCCATACAGAGTCCTGAACAAACTCTAGGTCATTGATGATGCAGTAACAGAGATGTTAGATGCCGGTATAAGTGAAAGATCCAAGTTTCCATGGTCTTTCCCGCTTGTGGTAGTAAAGAAAAAAGACGGTAGCAATCGATTGTGCGTAGATTTTCGTTCTTTGAACAAGATAGTCCGACCAATTTCTTTTCCATTACCTTTCACTGATGATACCTTAGCATTACTCGAGAAATCAACCTGTTTTTCGAGTCTTGATCTGAGAAGCGGGTACTGACAGGTGAATTAAGAGGATAGTAGCAAGGAGAAGACCGCATTTGCACGTCATACCCTTTGGTTTTAACGGGCCCCAGCTTTTTTCAAGAACTAATGAATATAGTTTTGCAAGGCTGCGAGGATTTTGCGATTGCGGACCTGGATGATATTTTTAAAAAAAATAAAAACCCAATAGAACACTTTGATCACATCAACGAGTGTCTGACAAGCTAAGAGAGCATCGACTGAAATTGAAATTAAAGAAATGCAACTTCTATCAAGACAACACTGAGTATCTAGGATTTGTAATTAGCAAGAAGGGTGTACAACCGAATCCAAAAAAGGTAGGATGTATAAAAGAAATGCCTGCAACCAGAACAGTAAGGGAGGTTCATTCTTTTATTGGGCATATATTTTTTTCAGGAGAATGGTACCAAATTTCTCAAAAATAGCCGAGCCATTGATAGCACTGACAAAGAAATACGCACGTTTCAAATGGACCCCTCAATGTCAGCGTGTATTTGACTACCCCAAGAACAGTTTGACAGTAATACCCTATTTAGTTTTTCTAGACACTAACAAACAGACAGTAGTACCCTATTTAGTTTTTCCAGAAACTAACAAACCTATATTTTATACACCGACGACAGTGAAAGCAGTATTGGAGCCGTCTTTAAAACACAAAAAAATGTTGATGGTGAAGGGAAACTGACTTATTCCTTATCACATAAATTAAGCCCAACCCAAAGGTATTGGTCCACCATTGAGAGAGAATGTTTCACGTCAATGACCCGCTTTTCTGTTCACAATTTTTATTAGTATATACATGTATATATTAAGCCTTTGTGTGTCTTGTCATTTTTCTAGTTAGTTTACTTTATGTCTATAGGAGTCTAGGATGATGTTTATTTCGCTGGACTTGATTGCTCTTTGTTTAGGGGCCGACTCCGACCTGCAGTTGGATGTGGGGTTTTCTCACCCTTCATTGAAGATCTTACGGTGGCTTTGAGTTGTTATAACTCCCCTTTGCGTCGTTGTCTCTTTGACACTTTCCCCGTTTCCATTCTTTTTTTCTATGTAATAGAAATGTAGTATTGCCTTTTGATACTATACTATGCCCTAGGAGGAGATATCTTGGCAAAGAACAACATCAAATCGCTTTACAACAGCAACATAAATCATTTATGATGGTATATAGGCACCTCAAGGAACCCAGAAAAGTCAAAAGAGATATGCTGACAAGGGCAGCAAAACGAAAGATTTTTCGATTGGAGACCCAGTCTATCTGCGGAACCACCGGCAGACCAATAAATTAGACTCTAAATGGAAACCCTACTTTCCCATAGTAGACAAACCTAGCCTCGTGATCCATCTCATTCCAAACTTACTCGATGGGACTATGACAAAGACCCATGCTAGACACATAAGGCCCACTAAAATAGAGAAAAGGGACAAACCTAAACTTCCCGATGAAGCACGTAGACTACGCGGCAAAGCCTTTGTGGTTCCTCCGGAATCAGCAGATGAAGACAGTGATGAACCGCATGAAGTACCTATTCGACGCCAAATGCATGGCCAGAGAAGGTTCAACGGACGAGGACATTCCCTTAATTGAATTACGCAGACAACGACTACACAAGAAAATAAAGGATGAGCAAAACGCAAAAGAAATAGAAACAGACCTAGACGTAGCTGACCATGACCAATCGTTAGACTCGACTCCGTAACTTACAACCTACTTATAAAGTAGCCACGAAAGTCCCTGTCGATATTGTGAAACTACAATTAACGCGCTCAGCGTATACTGGGTATATGATCTTACATCCCCATTACCATAAAGAAAGTCATTATAACTTGATACATTTGGAACGTTTATAGAAAACTATAAATTTAATACGATTAGGTTGTGGGATAAATTCTTTCAGTTCATTCCCAATTTTCATAAAATAAGCATACCCTTAAGACTTAAAGCAATACAACAAATGCCCATACATCAACTAAGAGAAGATTTAAGTACTGTAAATTTACATGTTCAACCTATGCTCAAATGTCTCCGTAATAGGACTTGCGTGTTAGGAACATTGGGAATAATTATGGTGATAGTTTTGGATTGCATGATCAAATTTAGACAAATTAAAATCTCATTTTCATAAAGATCAAAGTGAGGATGAGGAAAAATTTAAGTCAGTTCTAAATGATGCAAGGGAAATATACAGTATCTACGAGGTTTGTCTCAGCTACATTACCAAGTGCACCTAGACTAGAAACACAAATAATTTGGGATCGAGTGAGCGGACAGCTAACTCATATTTTGCAAAAGGACTATTCTTTCGGACAAACCAATCTTAAAGCTGACAGAATGACCAAATACCAGACTTTCAAGGCTTTACCTCAGTGATCGATATGAATCATACCTTATAATGACGAATCAAGCAGTAGAAATTCACGCTGGCGTTTACCCGAGTTTAAGGTAAGGATGACCTCTGAAACTAACATACCCATGCTCAATTAAGAAAATATGTCTAAAACTTTATTCCGTGGACGTCACATTATATTCTTAATAAATCTTTCAAAAAGGGTATTTTATCGAGGCCTATGTTCATGCTGGAGATATTAAATTCAGAAGTAATTTAAAAAAAAAAAAAACTTTCTCTAAATACCAGATTTATACATCTTTTGTCCAAAATTACCTCAAAAGTTGGAGATATCATTTCTTAGTGCTTATTTCAATTGTTGCGACATACCATTTATATGTATGTCTCTAAAAATTACCTTCAAGATTGAAATATTTTGCAATTTAGCTTTTTTCCTTTCTCGCAATACCAAATTTATACATCTTTTGTCAAAAATAATCTGAAAAGTTTGAGATATTCACAGTGGAGATATTATATGTTGCTGCTTATTTCAATTGTGGCGACACAATATTTATATGTATTTTTCCCAAAATTACCTTATAAGATTGAAATGTTTTGCCTTTTAGCTTTTTTCTCCTCTTGCGATACCAAATCTATACATCTTCTGTCAAAAATGTACTCCAAAGTGGGAGATATTATATGTTGGTGCTTATTTCAATATTATAAGGTAATTTTTAGAGCTTGCCAAAAATGTTCTGTGCTGGATTGTGTTTCCTTGATTCAGTCGAATGTTATACGGATTTTCCTTACTGGTCTCTCCCTTTGATCGATTCGGACTTTTGTTGACACTTTTATTTATATGTATTTTTTCCCAAAATTACCTTTTAAGACTGAAATATTTTGCGTTTTAGTTTTTTACCTTTTTCGCGAAAACCAAATTTATACATCTTTTTTAAAAATGACCTCAAAAGTGGGAGATATTATATGCCAGTGCTTATTTGAATTGTCCCGACACAACAATTATATGTAATTTTTCCAAAATTACCTCATAAGACTGAAATATTTTTTATTTTAGCTGTTTTCCTTTCTCGCGATACCAAATTTATGCATTTTTTGTCAAAAATGAATCCAAAAGTTGGAGATATTATATATTGGTGCTTTTTTCAATTGTCGCGACACAACTTTTACATGTATCTTTCCCAAAATTACCTTATATAAAAATTCTTTCAGAGGATGTGATAAAGTTAAATATTTAAAAAAAAATAATTATTTTGGTCATTTGTAAAGATTTAGTATAAACCACATAACGAAAACCTGACTTTTCAAACATATTTATATAAAGATTTACAATAAAGCTATACCGCGACATATAAAACTTCTTCGAAAGGATATAATATGTGAAATAATTTTGAAAAATGAATTATTTTGGTTATTTGTAACGATTTAGTACAAACCGCATAATAAAAACCTGACTTTTCAAACATATTTATGTAAAGATTTGCATTAAGTAATATCACGACATATGAAACTTCTTCGAAATGGTATGATAAAGTAATTTATTTGAAAAAAGGTGAATTATTTTGGTCATTTGTAAAGATTTAATATAAACCTGACTTTTCAAACATATTTATGTAAAATTTTGCAAAAAGCAATATCACAACTGGGACTAATATTTATCAATTATGGACTTTTTACGAAGTCAATATGTTAAATATGGACCCTTAGGTTTATATTGACCGAGGATGAAGTCCGAGGTCAATATATTCCTAACAGGTCCATATTTAACATATTGACAGAGTAAAAAGTCCATCATTTTAATATTACATATGTAGTTTTATGGTATCTCATTACATTTTGGTGGAGGATAATTTTGTCAATGCATGGGAATTTAACTAGAAATAGAACCTTTGTTTGAAGGCGGGTGTGGATCTGCCTTCATTTAGAATGGGTTACATAAGTGCTCATATGATAAATAAATGCCGGCATTTCTCTAATATTTGCAAATGAAAAAAAAAACAAACAAGTAAGCCTTTTTATTAACGTGTTTACGTGAAGTGTGCAATAAAAACATGTGACAACAATAATTTTTTCATTAATTTCAGTGGTTGCTCTGTAGAAGCATTTTAATACCCCTTTTATTTCCCCAGCGGAAACTCCTATTAATGTGTTAAGCGTTTTCCATTATTTTTTTAATTTATTTTTTCATAAGACCTTTCTTAGTGTAAAACTTTAGTCTGAAAGTCGAACCAGACATGTATCGTCAATAAAACTAAAAATAGAAACATAGCGTCAATATACTTAAAAATAGAAACATGGCGTCGATATTAGAAACAACGCTGAAATATACTGAATATTCTTAAAATCACGCGAACTATTAAACAATGAGAATAATAGGAACTTATACCATATGTAATATAACATATTATATTATATTAGGCCCAGATCACAACATATAAAACTACTTCAAAAGGATATGACAAAATAAAATATTTAAAAAAAACGAGTTACTTTGGTCATTTGTAAAGATTTAGTATAAATCACATAATGAAAACCTGACTTTTTGTCATTCATAAAGATTGGGTTAATGGGATATACCCGGGAAGTGCGGCTTGCTTTTTCGAGCGAGAGGGAAATGGGATTGTGGCAATAAAATCGTTGAAACGGACCTGAAAACGGGAAAAGGGTGTCCAGCATTGAAAATTGAACCCGTGCCCTCTTTTTATTCGACAAGAATATGGCATTTCGGGAAACGGGTCTACAAACTGTGTTTTGAAAATGTATAGTATATTTTCCCCGACCGATGAACAGAATGAGCTTTTAAGGTGTATTCGATCTAAGTATGTAGTGCTGCATTTCGAACTGTTGTCTGAGTGGAATACACGTTCTTATAATTCGACACGTCTGTTTGCATCTTTGTAGCGGGAAAATATTATTTTATAATGTTTACACTTAACAATATTTTATATATATTAACTGCATTGCTATTTTTTTCGCATTTGCTTATCGAAAAGAACGCTTCGTGGAATTATATTTTCATTAGCTTAGCTATCGCTTAAAATGCGATCTAACTATAAGATAACCTTGTTTTAAGTAGTGATCCTCGCGACAGCTTTCAAGTGCACTTGAAGTTCACCAGTGAACGCGATAAGACCTGTCATGGATTAGCTACCTATTCCAAAAAAAGTGAACTTCGCGACAGCTAAGAGAACGCAAAGTGCACTTCAAGTTCATTTTAAGCGGTAGACCTGGGGTAGGAGGAGATAACTCCGTTTTTCACTTTTTTAGTACTTACGCAAACAAATAGAACCATTACAATAGGTAATATCAAAATTTTAAAATTGTAAAAAAAAATTCGACACAGCAAATAAATCTTAATTTTGTTATGAAAACAAATACCCAACATCCAATTATTTATAAAGAGTGCATTTTACCATCCATTTTTGCAATGCTGTTCAAAGATAATGGAAATATGTAAAAGTAAGATTTCTTCCAAGGGAGGTAATTTATAGCAAAGAATCAGAAATTTTATTGTTTTTTACCCACTTTATTCTAAATTAAGAGAAAATGGGACGGTAGAATTTTCTAAAATTTTAATATATCTTCAAATATACAAGTTTTCTTTCTATTCTCAGTTTTTGATGAAAATTAAACGACAGAAATTTTTACAAGAAGTGTTTAATAGTGATGAAAATAGAGCAAAAATTTCAGCCTATACTATTCAGAACACACGTGTATTTCAGTTCAAACTAGTCAAATTAACTATCATTATTCATGCTTACTTTCACACATGTCTAGACTACAGAATTTTTCATTTGAAATAATTTTAGATCAAATACAAATTTAATTACAGCCAATTTTATACACCACAATCAAGTCCTGAACGGACCAAATGATATGAGGAAACAGGGTATCTTTGATGACCACTAGACATAAAACGGGACGGTAAAAATTGTTGAAAATTGCTGAAAGTCGACATGAACATGTGTAGTTTTAAAACTGAAAATATTAAGAAAATTAAACGAGAGGAAAATTTTGGGCTTCCCCAGGTCTACCCCCTTAAGTGCACTTTTTGGAACGTTGCGTCTGCAACCATCTGTATTAAGTGCTAAAATACACTGTCATAGTAAAATGTATTGTAGCCATTTAATGTATTTGTTTTTAATTAAATACAGACAATAGTGAAAGAAAATGAACAATATTAAATGCATGTTTAATTAAAATGAAGGACATTAAATGGAGACATTATGCATGCTGGAAAAAGATAACTAAAATGCAGGAATTTAGATGTTGTAAATGATGTCGTTGTATGATATAATTGTGAGCTCATAAGGGGAAGGAAAACTGTTCTAGCCAACAATTTTAAAGAAACCGGTATTTAGAAAATTTAACATAGTCATAATTTACAGCCAAGCGCCTATTATACAATGAGGAAACTGTATTTAAAAATCCAGTGGTCAATTTAAAAGTGTAGTTGCCGACGGTGGTGGCGATACTTCCAAACAGTCGTCATGCACGCAACCATACCAAATACTGTTTTCGCAACTTCTGGAGAATCCAACCTACTCGCCTTTGTAGGAATATGTTCAAACTTTGTCAGGGATTTTTGAATTATAAAAACGGACAGCAGGGAATTGCTCTCTCTCTCTCTTCTCACTTGTCATCCAGTCAATCGACATTGTTTTGTATTCTCTTATGATTGAATTTTAATTGTTGCGTGTATTGCAAGAAATTAAGGGGGTAGACCTGGGGAAGCCTAAAATTTTCCACCCGTTTAATTTTCTTAATATTTTCAGTATTAAAACTACACATGTTCATGTCAACTTTCAGCAATTTTCAACAATTTTTACCGTCCTGTTTTATGTCTAGTGGTCATCAAAGATACCCTGTTTCCCCATGTTATTTGGTCCATTCAGGACTTGATTGTAGTATATAAAATTGGCCTCTAATTAAGTTTTTATTTGATTTTAAATTCATTTATATGCAAAATTCTTCAGTTTAGACATGTGTGAAAGTATGCATGAATAATGATAGTAAATTTAAATAGTTTGAGCTGAAATACATGTGTGTTATGAATAGAATAGGCTGAAATTTTTACTCTATTTTGATAACTATTAAACACTTCTTGTAAAAAAAAATTGTCGTTTAATTTGCACCAAAAACTGAAAATAGAAAGAAAACTAGTATATGTAAGATATATTAAAATTTTAGAAAATTCTACCATTTCATTTTTTTCTTAATTTAGAAAAAAAAACAGGTAAAAATCAATAAAATTGATGATTCTGTCTGATAAATTACCTCCTTTGGAAGAAATCTTACTTTTACATAATTTCATTATCTTTGGACGGCATTGCAAAAATGTAGAGTAAAATGCACTCGTTATAAATAACTGGATGTTGGGTATTTCTTTTTATGACAAAATTACTATTTATTTGCTGTGTGGAAAATTTTTACAATTTTAAAATTTTGATAATACCTGTTGTATTGATTCTATTTGTTTGTGTAAGTAATAAAAAGTGAAAAACACGAGTTATCTCCTCTTACCCCGGGTAAATAAATGTAATAAGTTTTATATTGACACTTCATGAAATCGAACTTGAGTTGCAAGTAATTCCAGTACAATCGTCCTATAGATAAAGTAAAATATTTAGAAAAAATGGATTATTTTGGTTATTTGTAAGGATTGAGTTTAAACTGCATAATAAAAGATCTAACTTTCCAATCATATTTATGTTACTCTTGATGAAAAGCAATATTTCAACATATAAAACTTCTTCGAAAGGATAAGATAAAATAAAATATTTTGAAAAAAAAAAATGAATTATTGTGGTCATTTGTTAAGATTGAGTTTAAACTGCAGCGTAAAGCTCTGACTTTTGAAACATATTGATGTAAAAGTTGCTAAAAAAAACATATCGCAGCATAAACAACTTCTTCGAATGGAAATTGTCAAGTAAAATATTTAGAAAAATATTAAATATTTATAAATATTAAGTTTAAGCTGCACAATAGAAAGCCTGAATTAACACACATTTTTTTATGTAAAGGAGGATGAAAAGCATTATCGCAACATATACAACTTCTTCAAAAGGAAATTAATTGACAAAAAGACAAAAAAAAGAAGAAAAAACACCCCCCAAAAGAAAAAAAACAACAAAAAACAAAAAACAAAAAAGCGGACAGTGTATGTATTATTTTAAAATCTAGCACAAAACAATGCATCAAATGGGTGTAAACGGGAATTGGGATTTGCTTTTTAAGTTAGAGGGAAATGGGATCTTGTAAAAAATATGGGAAAAATGACTTCTAAACGGGAAATGGTATCGAGTGTGAACCATTGAAAATTGAACACATGAAACGCAGTTTTTGTTAAATATTTTCTCGCCTTGAAACGAAAAAGCGGGAACAGAAATACCTTCAGACAAAGACATACAATTCTACACGTATGTTTGAATTTTGGAGGGGAAATATAAGTTAATATGTTTAATTTTGTTTAATATATTGGTATAAAGACATTTGTGTCGCACTTGCTTAACAAAATAGGACACTACCTTGAAATATATTTTATTACATCAGCTATCGCAAAAATGCTATCTAATTTGGTAAACATCGTTTTAAGTAGTGATCTTCGATACAGCTTTCAAGTGCACTTTCAAGTTCACTAGTGAACGCGAAAATAGCTGTCATGGAATACCTACCTATATTAAGAAAGTGGACAGCTACGAAAACGAGAAATTTACTCCAAAAGTGAACTTCAAGTTCATTTTAAGTGCACTTTTTGGAACGTTGCGTCTGTACCCATCTGTTCAAAATCAACTTCGCCAAATAAAACTTCTTTATTTCTTAACAGATTTTCGTCAAATTGGGCTTATTGGAAATCGCGTTCTATTACCTTTCATTTTATGTACAAATCGAGTGCTTGTGCTATCGGATGTGAACGGGTCCTATCGATCAAAATTATTTATATATATCAGTATAAACCCATTCACGAGATTTCGCATGGCATTGTTAGTTGAAAATTTCCTCGAAAGCAGGATCAAACTTCCTCTGTAAAGTATTGCCTTGTAAAACATATCAAATATGTCAAAACTATCAAGAACATTACACAAATTGTCAATGTATATACTTACGCAATAATAGTGCATCAAGTCGATCTAATATTTCGATCACTTCCAAAGTATATTTGGTTTCAGGAGTTAATAATGGTTTTCCCAAACTGAGTCTTGTATCGGGAAAACCAGGTCTTCTTTCTAAATCAAGAAAAAAATATTTTAATAACTTCTTTCAAATACTGTTTTTGAGTTGCACTGTAGAGACAAAATGTATCGAAATGGTCATATGCAGAAACTTTGGTAGTTTGTTATCAATACCTTAAAAAGTACATAAAGCTAGTTATGCATGCTATATAGGCGGTAAACATGAAAACTATGGCAGTATGTCCATTAATGTTAATTGTAGTAACAATATTTAATTATGACCCATTGTTAAGGGAAACCTCCAGATTTGTTAACTCGGGGAGGGATGTTTTCTTTGAAACAGATGAGGCAGAAGAACATTGTTTCTTTATATTTTGTACAATTCACTTAATTACAGACCAAGAAATCGATAAAGGATTGGGTCTCGGCAACGAGATTTATAGAGTTTAAGCACCGTTTTTGACGTGAACCGATTTAAAACATTTTCGCCGTTTCAATGAAAATTAAGCTATAAATGTACATATTCTTTCCTTGAGTCATTTTTTTTATTTCTTAGGGTGATGAGGCAAATTATTTTCACCACAAAATAGTTTCTTATGAGGAAAAAGGGATGTGAAGTATTTCAATAGGTTTTCTACCGGAAGTGTCATCCTATACCAGATTGTTTTATAAAATTATCTGAATTATGTTCTGATCATGTGGTTTTTATCCAATCTTTTTTCATATATACAGTCCGCCAAAAGTTAAGCATCACCTAACTTTTTACATGTTCATCATTTTTGATGCTGAATGGAGATAAGGGTTTTTTTTCAAAATACTACGACTGAGATGATTTTGATATCTGGATGTCAAACTTTAATCATGTATCATATTGTTGTCTTTAGGTGAAAAGTTATCAAATTAGGCACAACCCAATCTTATGACAAAATGTGGTACCTTCGACCAGGAAAATAAGTTTCCAATCAATTCATGAATTCTTATTGAAGATCGTTGTTGTTATTGTTGATACAAAGGTAAGACAACAATTAACATTCCTATTTGTGTTTTAGGTGATAGTTGTAGATATTCCAGGTAATGTTTGAATACAGGGGAGATAATCCAATTTTATGACATTTTAAAAGATTGATTTCCACTAATGTGATGAAATGTGAAAACAAAACAATTTCATTGATAAATTTTGCCATTAAATTATTGTTCTGTCAATGTTCAGGTCATTTTTAAGACCGGCATGAATTTAAAAACTTTCGGGCAAGATTTGTCATACCTTTAAGATTTTGAAATCTGAGTTTTTGTTGTTATTTCAGAATAAGACCCCAATGCCTGCATGATTTCAAAACGGTAAGGCTTTATTGGATTCAGAGACTGTAGGAATGTCCAAATAATGCTTTCCGGTGTACCAGATTTCTTATTTTGGCCATTTGTTTTGCTTGTTTTTGATAAAATTTGGTAAGTTTTTCAATGATTTTAATTCTCAGAAAAATCGTTTTTCATTATTGCGAGGCATTACAATCCTGATCTGTAAGTATTGGCTAAACACTGTCATTTTAGTCGGTTTTGAACATTTTTAGGGAACATGGAAACTTCTGGAATGATTGTTTCCAAATTTTACTAAAAACACTTGGTCTAACTTTGATTGGATTTGGACGCGTGGAATTTTGTAGCACATTTAAACCATAAAAATGATCTGGTAGCAAATTTGAACTCACAATGTTCCATATTGTACTTAGTGTTTTTTCTTTCGTTATAAAAATCGGAGTTTTGATTATGTTTTCAAAAGTTAGACAGTACCATTACATGCATCATGTTAAGACTCATCATCATGCAAAATTTTATACCTATAGCTTTCAACATGTTTGCTTGGTGAAACTTTTAAAGTAAGTGCTGCTTAACCTTTGGCGGACTGTATATATATTAGAATGTGATTATATGAATTACCAAACTATGTATTAAATGACTTTCATAATATCACCTTCTTTACAGATCCACATCGGAACATGAGACGGATGCTATTCATGAACCCTTTTTGTATTTAATTAATATGTAGAATCGTCGGAAACGAGGCAAACACCTCTAAATGGTGAATTAAAGGATATGGAGTAAATGTACATGAAACAAAGTCTCTACAAATACATGGTAAAAACAAGCAAAGGAACAACGCTTTTATTATTGTTCTTCATCTTGTAGTCACCATGAGGTCTTTAACAATGAGCTTTGCTCAAACCTCATAGTAAGTTCAAGACGGCTCCAAGCACCGGTTTGAGCGGTATTCTTTGGTAATTGTCGAACAACGCCAGATCAATGTCTTTCCTGGACATGGTTGTCAACAAATTACAAAAACAGGAAAACAGCAAACACCTACAATGGCCAGGAACTACAATCACATGCCACAATTTACAAGCAAACTGCACCAGAAAAACAATAATGAAAACAAGAGACAAACATAAATAACGATAGGAACTCGGGATAGCCGGACTTGGTACCGGCACCAGCAAAAGCCAGTGGTAGGGTTAAACCGGTTTATGGGTACCCAAACCTCCCCTTTCTCTATCCCGTTTCCCTATAGTATCATAAACACGCGAATAAAACCCAATACAGGTAGACTACTAACTCAATGACCACTATCTTGGAACAGAAAAAGCATAAGACAAAACGTAATTTTGAAAGAAGGGTCAAAGAGTGCTCGCCGCTAAACTGCCGGCTAGCTCAAGGAATCTAATCTGCTGGTAAAACACTGTCGCACTACGGAAGAAAAATCAAACTCAAAACTTCCCGAAGGGTTTGGTATTCATGAATTTCAGCAGACATCGGCAGTATCAGTGAGAGGCCAGTATATATGTAAAGTCTTCAGGTCACTGGAATCCAAAACCAATTTAACGGATTTGTTCAGAATATCTCGTCGATATCCACTATTACGTAAAGAATGTAAGTTACGTCCCAGTTTTTCTGGATTATTAATCAGTTTTTGACATTTTTTAACAAAATTTCCATAAAATCGAGGATGAGAAATGCCCTTTGTTATTAGCTGTTTCCGAGTCACGTCATATCTAGATATCAAATGTTCATATCTTCTGTAAACTTCTTAAAAGTATTTAATAATTTATGAAATCTGTAACCTTGTTGTAAAAGTTTGGATGTGAGAGTAGGGTTACGCTCATTAAAATCATCAAGGGTGGAACAAATGCGAGCGAATCGTACAAGTTGGAATATATACACCCCGTAGGATGGAGCTAGGGGAACGTCGCCGTCAAGAAAGGGAAAATTAGTAATTGTAAAATCAAAATCACCCCTTTTATCATAAACTTTAGTTTTTATTTTACCAGAGTCAATGGTGATACATATATTCAGAAAAGGGCAGTATTTAGAATCATTGTTTGCCTTATTTAGTTTCAGTTGTTGTGGGTAAATGGTGTCAACATAAGCCAAAAACTGGGGATTGTCAATAGTAAGGATATCGTCAATATACTTGCTATTATCATTGAAAATAGAAATAACATAAATAAATAAACATTAATTAAACTGGCAAAGTGCTCTTACAATCACTGTCATCCGGTACCCGACAAAAGCACTAGTGTCTTAAGCTAGTAGACGATTACAACATATAGACAAACACAGGGCACTCATCAAGTCTATCCGCCGTGCGCGGTCCCGGCTAATGAATAGGCCCGCAGCATCCTCTGAGCTTGGAGTATGAGTCTTCCTAACAGAGGACCCCGAGGGAACCCCGGGATATAGAAATAGGACCTAGTATCTCCGGCTTGCGGGGTGTGACCCCTCCTAAACGGAGTCCGACCCCGAGGGTCCCGGGATATAGAAATAGGACCCATTCCGTGGTTGTGCGGGATTAATAAATACACAACCCATCTTTCGGATGGGATGTAAACACAGGTCCACGTGTTGGAAGAAATGCCACGCTTTCTGCACGTTAAAGAACCCTTGTAGCAAGCTCTTTTTGGGGTGGTCCGTAGGTGATCAGCTACAAGGCTAAATTCCTCGCCCTTGACGATTTCACCCTACTTTCCCATTAGCAGTCAGAATTTTCCGTCCCATGGCCCTTTCCATACCCCAAGGTGATTATTTATTAACAAACGTGTTCTCGTCTTGATATAGCTGAAATATTGCTGAGTAGACGTTAAACAATATTCAATCAATCAATAAATCATCAAGTCTATTGTAAGAAAACTTGGCATATAAAATAGTGAGATGTGAACATTTTGAACAGGTGGTCAGAATAACATTTCGAAATTACAAAAATAAATGCAAAATCCGAAAGTATGAAAGTATATCCATATGAAAAGTTCTCTCACGAACAAGTACACCATAACTGAAATATATAGAGAGCATACATCTCTCGCACAGGTAATCTTTTTACGGACTCCACACTGCAGGAGGGACGAACTCCTGTCGTAAATGGTGAATGAAAGAATATGGAGGGAATATACATTAGACAAAGTCTCTACAAATACATGGTAAAAATAAGGAAAAGGAAAAACGCCTTTATTGTTTTTCTTCATCTTGAAGTCACCATGAAGTCTTCAACAATGAGCTTTGTTCATACCTCATAGTAAGATTTCAAGACGACCCCTAGCACCGGTTTGAGCTAGTACTCTTTCTCGTTGTATGTAGGCAATAGGAACAACAAAATATGTGTCGCACATTCTTAAAATCCATATTTTAATGTCGTTTTTTAGCAATATGTCAAATTAAAAAAAATATATGAAAGATTTTGATTAGGATAAATAAATTGTAATCGGCATACACTTAAAAGTGCGAATAGCCAATTTGAAAAGGATTGATTTAAAATTATAAGTATTTTATAAAACAGTACTTATCTAATTACATCCATCTCCTAACGTTTATGATTTACAAGACAAATAGAACAATTTTTCTTGCAGAGAAAAATTACAAGAAGTACAAGGCAAATGTGCGATTTTCTTCAAAATTACAGGGCTGGCAGATCTTGCAATTTCTCACTCTTCGTTGGCAGAGTTTTGCAAATAATCCTTATGTTCTTTTTTTAGAAACAGCGACAATGTCGTTTGGTCTTCGGGCCAGTCGAATCAAAATTTGAAACTGAATTTGCTGTCGGACGACGGACGACAGCTCCCCGGAAGACCGAAAATTATTGCTAGAGCCCTTTACGCCTTTTAGGCCATTCGATTTTGAGAAGACAATTTTAAGTAATGTTAGAGCTGTGATTTTCTTTTCTTTTATATTTTTCTTAGCTTTAAGTAAATTATGTCTTTGTTTAATACAGCTTAATTACCTGCAACTGTTCTGTTCTCTGGCAAAGTATCTGAAATGAAACTAATAACGTCAACAAAATCCGGTGAATGATAAGTGAAAAAAAATTCAAACAACTAAACATTTTTTTTCTTCAATTTACATAATTAATTTCGAGAGACATTGAAATTTCAAACTAGAATTATTGATATAGTGATGACGGATATCCATCATCCACCAATCCAGCACCAAATCCACGATATTACCTTATTTTCTTTAAAAGTTATGGTGTTGCTACTTCTTAGTGCCAAGTGGACACATACTTGTCAGTAGCCATGGTTTTGTTCCCGTCTGTCTAAATAGAAATAACAAGGACGTTTCAAGGACGATCACGATGTGTTTAGTTTGTCAATATCAAACAAGATCGTAGTGTTTAGACAAGGGTCAGTCCCGTCAAGACCCGTTAATTTCTTATTCAGACGTGGTAAAACAGTGTTAGGAAACGTCATACAACGTCCCGTCCCTAATAATAGATCACAAAAAAAGAGAAATCAGTTAAAAATGAATTCAATAAATATATCAAAATGAATCAATTATTTCTGCGCTTGCAAATATTAACTACTTAGTAGAGATATCCCATAACATTACGAAACGGTTGACGAACCTATAGGGACCATTTATTTTTGTAATATTGAAAAATGCAATGGTAGCAAGTTTTCATTTCAAATGACAAGTACTGTATAACAGACTCAATTTAAAATAGAGTGCAATCTATTTGCATTATTACAGCAAATTTTAACACTTTTAACATTCGTAAAATCTGGCTCGTATCTCTTTCGTCAAAGCTGGTTATACGTACGATATACTTATCTATGTGACCATAACCTTATAAACCATACCACAAAGCTGTAGATCGATAATATAATTTGATTGAATCTACAACGATTTCTTGATCAGTGTTTAGAATCAATTTTTGACATTAATTGATTATTACTTTTTTCGGCAATGAGAGACGATTATGTCATACTGAAATCGACAAGAGCAATCTCTCTATAACTTTTGTTTGGAAGCATCTATTTGATTATCATATATAGAACATAATATTTTGAGGCTAAAATAATCTACCTTATCTTTTTTCTGATATACTTAACTGAAGAAAGATAATGATACATCTGAAAAAATGTATCATACAACGTCCAATGAGCAGTATTTCAGTTATATCAGAACGAGTACAAGTAAATCAATAAAAAAATTAAGTAAAAGTAGTTAGAAATAAAGGTGGAAGGGACAAACAGGAAAACGACGTTTGATTGCCACTGGAAATGGGGGAAATGGGTAGGGGTAGGAAATTTAGTCTTACATACAGCATCGGAAGGCTGCTCTCCTAACAAAATTTCTACTGCATGAAACTTGGCATTTCTTCACATGCACAGTTCGTCTTCAATATTGTTCACTGTCCGGCTTTCCGTATCATAACCCCTCATGGATACGGAATTCCCCTATGCACCACCCCGGGACCCGTCCTGCACTTCTGTAGACGAAGCCCCTGAAAACCGATATTACACAGACGTACTGCTCGATAATTTGTACCTCTTACATAGAGTATACATACACTATGAGAAAAAAATGAAAGAAAAGCTTTTGGTAAACTGTTTATTGTACAGTTATGAAATAAATTGTGGTTAGCATCAGTTGTTTTCTTCACAGGGTCGTGGATATTTCTTTTTTTTTCTAATCGGTTAGATTTCTGTCAGTCTCATAAATTTTATGAGAAACAAACAGCAGCATTATATATAAAAATTATAATTTTTTATAATATTAATTTTTTTATATCTGTCCTTTTGGCAAATATTTCACCCGTATCAATGAATATAAAATTACATATAAAGTTATAAAGGTTTGTAAAATTAAATGTGTTGAAAAAAGTCACTAGAAAAAACAATTTGACAGATAGGAGAAACGAGGCATGAAACCAGCATCAGCTTCAAAATCCTTACACCCGGTAAGCTATGAGCTCAGGAAAGTTATTTGCAAGAATTGCTGATCCTTCCAAAACAAATGCAATGACTTTGATTTATATCGCATCAGAAAAAAATGAAATAAATAAATAAAGAAATACATACATAAATAAATAAATCATGTTTCTTAGTACCAATCAAACGCTTAGAATTAGAAAAGGGAGTTGTGAATTGGTTTAAGAAAAAGAGTTTAGGGCTATGTCTGCCTTTTTTCATGAAAAACTGGTTCCATCCAACAATCCAAATCGCATCCTCCAAATTAGACTTATTCACTCTTTATGAGCTTCATTCTACCGAAAACAAAAATTAAAATATCCAAAAACAAGGAATATAAATGCGATATTTTAAAATGTGCCCAACAAATGTAATCGCCAATGACACATATCAAAAAGGTCTGTTCGATTCTGTCGTCACATTTATGTGGTTGTTTTTGCATTGAGGTACCTTATATGTTATTCTGAAAAAATAGAAACAAAAACAACCGATTCCTAAATAATTGATCTGCCACAGAAACTATCACAACCCGTTATTATTACATCTATGTTCTACTTGGTATATAATATAGGATCCCTTTTGTCATGCTTCGTGATCATAGGTAAAGTTACATCGAGACAGGTATTTCTCGTCGTGTTACGTACTTTTTATGGGATATCTCTAGTAAGTATTTGATGATAACGTTTTCGTGACTTCACTTATTTAGTATATTTGAGAAAATGTTTATATATATATTTATTTTTTTTATTCTCTATATGCATTTGAACCTAAATAGTATAAAATCGTTGGCTGTGCTGTTTTCATATAACCGGGCTTTATTTGAGTTGATAATTATGTTCTTAAAATTAAATTTCCTTTGGTGTAAGTTTATAACAATGTTCCGATTTCCTGATTTTTCAATATACATCATCCAGCAGTTAGCACAAATTGAATTTACATTTGAGCAATATAAATATATAA
>MJUU01006092.1:66318-83840 GCA_002080025.1 Modiolus philippinarum | reverse complement strand
AAATGTACGGTATCTAACTTGTACAACAATAAAAACTATTTTATGCATATCTTATATACAACTTAAAAAAATTTTTTAGTAGTTTTCATTAACTATAAGTACGTAAATAAACAATGTTTCAACATAAGTTAGCGGTGCAATGGTAAGCGAGTTCTCCTTATATCTTGAAGGTATATTATGGTTGTGACGAGGGTTCGAACCTCGTGTCGGGTATCAAAATCATTTTTGCGAAGTTTTATATCAACGACTGATTGGTAAGATAAGTAGTTTTTATTTTAAAGATTTTTTTTGGTTAAATGATATGACAGGCAACTTGTATTGAGGTATACATGTTTTGATATTTCTCTTCCATAATGTCAGATGTAAAGATAAATATAATTGTTAATCTAAAAGTATACACGGCGGACGTGGCGTAGTTAGTAAGGTAGTTGGTAAACCATATCTACAGTAGCAAACGAAGGGTTGCGAGATCAAGTCACAGATATGACGGAATTTGGAAGAAGAAACCAATTTGGACTTAGGATTTTCAAAATAATGAGTTCACTCATGCAGAAAAGTGACATTTACTAACTTTGGGATGCCACGTTGAACAATAGCTTTACTGGGGGTATTGTGATACAAATAATAAGACAGGTAATCCATGTATTTGTCAAACAGCAGGCCATACAGATCTAGAAAGGTTCTCTAGGTTGAAGTCTCGATTTTTTCTGGAAAAAAATTGACAAAAATTGACAAATTGCTGCAAAAAATAATTTGGAACCCCTTTTTTGAAGGTTGCACACGTACACATTGTTGCAGTAATATCGGACCACATTTATATGATTTGCGTGACGTTCTTGCATATAACGATTTTTACAATATAAGTAGTATTTTGAGTTCAGAATTGAACATTTACTTGAACTGTATATTGATGTGGGTTAATGGAAAAGTCCATGGTCAACTTGAACTATTCGAATACTTGGACAAAAAGCGTTAAATTGTTAAGGTGAATGTGCTCACTGAAGAGTAGCATAAAGGATAAATACAATTTTAAAAATCCCATGCATTTTGTCAAAATGTGATTAACCTCTTAAAAAAAAACAGACAAAAGTGGGTCAAAATTTGTAAATGGTGGAATCAATCTTAGATAATTGAGAAGAAATAGGAATACATAAAATATGAATAACTATGCACAACTATAAACTGAGAAATATTAGTAGGATCGAACAAGTTTCGTTTCTTTTTCAAAATATAATTCCGAATCCAGAATGCATAATCCATGATATTGACTTGGAACCAGGGATATATATTGTCCCTGGTGAGGCGAAAAAATAAATTCTTCCGCGTATTTATTGGTTTTGTACTGCATTCAGGCAAGGCCTTGTGGGCGGTTATTGGCTTATTAGTTTCGATGGAATTAACTATGTATCCCTTTTTTGTACTCGATTAAATGACTATTGATTAGAAAAGAATTAGAAAGCACAGAATTGTACAATAACATACGGCATGAGTATGTCAGAATATCTGAAGAGATCTAGAACTAAAGACGTTTGTTAATTAATCAGACCACAGACAGTACATTATTTATACTGATAAATGATTGGAAAAACATGCACTTTCTAGTTTTTTTTCCATTTCAAGACTTGTGTTCGTTTCATCTACATTTTAAAAAGTTCAATTTGAGCTTTGGTATTTTTTATTTGTGTTTTTAGTATACAATTTATAGTATAATCCAGAGAGTACATCTCAAGTAAATCCTAGAGCAGACTTAAATATTGTTATTTCACAGAATAATCACAAAACCTGAAATGATGCCAGGTGTTACGATGCAAATAAACAAGTTGTCAACCTTTCCCGAGAAAATACTCTGTGTTGTCCCAATATACACACTGAGTTACATGTATGCCCTTTGATCTTTAAAAATACGTATACCGCTTAATGAAAAATATTTTTGATTACAAATAAATGAAACCAATAAAAGGATATGAATAAAAAATGTAATCTGCAAAGCGATATTCGCCTTTTTTCTTTTGTCTATTAAAGTTCTTTTGAGATTATGTTAATATAACAAACAAGGTCAATATAACAAATAATGCTATACAATTTACTGACAGAACGATATTTGAAGCCGATAAGGATCTACCTTTTCAAAAAGAAAATGCGATCAGGCTTAATTAATTTTGGGTAATGCACATTATGGAATGCACATAAAGTATTCGAAGCTGATGATCAAAATCTGATATGACCGGATGTTTTGTGCCCGAATAACACAGTTCCTGTTTCTTGGGAACTAGCTGGGTATTTCACAAAGATTTAACGTCATTTAATAAAATTCGAAATTTTATTTCGTGTCTGTAGGTTTCAACTGGGACTAATATTACATTAGTCCATTGTTTCAACAATCAACAATAAATCTAACAATAATATATTTCACAACAATTACAATAAAGATTGGAAACCGATGGACAGGAAAGAGCGAAACTTATTAAATAAAATGACTTTTTTACACTTTTTTAAAAAAAGAGTTAATACGCAATTAGCTAGAAGTCGTATTATCGGCGGTTACTTAACAAAAATCGTTAATTAAACATTGTCTGTTTCAGTTTGACAGATTAACATTTGTGTAATAATTGAACGAATTAAAAAAGGTCGTTGTGACAAAACGCTTTTAAACATTTAATCCGAAAGATATTTACATATAATCAACCGTGTAAAAATACACGTTACAAAGTGAAATGACGGCTTTGTCTATCCAAGGACGTATATCTAGCTAAATATACGTCCTTCAGTGATTTACCTCCACTTCTGTCAGGTTGGGTTCCGGGAACCCATCATATAAATTTTCTTGGTTCTGCTTAACTAAATATGGGTCCAAGAGGTCACATTATTTTTTCTTGATTGGTTAGTTTTACGTCCAGTAAGCAATATTTCAGCTACATCATTCGAGAGCAAGTTTATCAGGTCAGAAAATTATATGCAAAAAAGTAAACAGGTGAAAGAGAAATAAGGGTTACGATTTTTGATCGTCAAGACTTCATTTCCTGCCCCTACCCATTTCTCCGGCAAAATGGGTAGGGGAAGGCAGTATAGCCTTCAAAACATAACTCCAAACGAGTCTGTTCTTTAACAGCGTTTCCCCACACAGTTTTGCTACAATGGTTTGTGGTTAGGATTTCATTTTTATGACCCGACCCCAGCAAGACAAGGCATTTCAGTTTCTACCTTCTGGAGACGCGCCCGGCAGCTCTGTAGTTGGGGTTGCTGAAAACCGCTTCGTGTGGCGGTTGAATTTTACTGAAGACCAAAGTTACGTTGCATTATGTTGATATATGTGCAAATTAAAAAAAAATCAAGTTTGTGGAGTGTTTTTCGTTCTGTTTTAATCCAAGCTCGAACACAAATGTCATAAATCATGATGCCATCAATCAATCCTGTCATTTTTTAACTATCGTTTTTTTCGACTTTCCCATACCCGGCTTTCAGCTGCTTATTTGCTCTCACTTTCCTAATTACTTTTTTTACGACGCCGTTGAAGTTTGTTCTCGTGCTTCTATTTCTGAAAGAACGCGCTCGCAATTGTATTTGTTTGACTAGTAACGGAAACATACTAGGAATTTCCGTAAATGGATTTGAAAATAGAAACTGAACAAATTGTTTAAAGCGTTTCTCTTAATCTTGAATTTCAAACAATATTATTTCATGCGAAATGAGCAGAAACGCAATTCTGCACATCTTGGCCCTAGATTAATATGGACCTAGCATTTATATACATTATTATGTTGCATCCCATCGGATGCATATTGTAATAAAACATGCGTCCTGTCAGTTGCCAGACGCGTGGATTACGCAACCCGTAAATCCCTGATGTCCTTCTTCTTTCAGAATGAATTAGTAGAATAAAATCGATAAAATTGTGATTTACACAACATTAATGATATAAACATCTCATTAATAATTCTTTCAAAATTATGTCGAAATCAACTCCTGTAGAATGTTATCTTGTTTTCATTAATAACGTTTCGAATTCCTTGACAACTTATATTACCTTGCATATTTCCGTATATATGTATTAAAAGCAGGCTTTCTTCTATAAACCGGAATATATCTTTGACCTAATTAATAATAGATAAATATGATGATGTATATCCCATTTCCCGATTAGGCTTAAGGTCAAAAGTACCTTTTTCAGTTCGATGTTAAATCTTATGGGAATTTTATGTTAAATCTACAGAATTAACGGATTGTTTGTTTTAACTTAAACAAAATCCTGCAATTTATTGATATGATTATGCACGCAAAGATACAATTATTTCATTAAAATATTGATTATTTTATCAAATTTGTAGAAAAAAAAATCCTGTAAATATTGCTGAAGTTAGGTCTGTTCGAGTGATTTGCCGTTTGCTATTTTGTTTACCACTACTCTCGTTCATTTATTAATGCTACTTGCAATAAATGGTAGCTTTGTATTCATAATTGAAACGGTTATCTGCAGACAACGTTTGTTGAAGTATCAACGAGCAGTTAAGACTGGAGATTTAACGTAAAATAAGGTTATAACGCGAGCCCAGTGAATGGAACCTGAAATCCTTTCAGGGGAGCCAACAGCCCAATGACTGGAGTCCGGAGCGCAATGACTTGAGACCAGGGAATCTAGTGTTGTGGTCCTCAGCCCTTTGTTGTAGCCTAGAGCCCTACGTGCATAAAGGTTTGACCCAATGTTATCCCAGATACATTCCCCATAGATTTTGCATTGAACTGAAAAAGACTTTTGACCTTACTGAATACTGAATACCACTGAATATAATATCGCTGACCCGACGTCCCTGAAAAGGTCTTTCCGCCTCTTATACTACAATTTTTAAAAAAAGATACTGCCTTGGATTTTCCACAGACCTCAATATTCATGTACCAATGTGTAGGATGTCACTCCTCCGCTGCAGCAACTTTTTTTTCAGCTGGATGACAACAAACAGAACATAAAAAAATTAAGCTAAAGTTGCGAGAAATTGTTCGTTCCTTTGATGTGTATCTGAAGTTACCTCACTCAAGTCAACCGATGCACTATGTCAGGAATGGATCGGTAATATTAAGTTTCGAAACTGTATAAAATTAATACATGCTTTGATACCTTTCAGATTATTTCCCTTTAAAGGCAATCGAGTTATTAAAAAAAAAGAAAAAAAAAAACATAATTGAATCCATTAATTTGAAATAAAATTATTGCTTAATATTGTATTTTTCACTTTTTTAAATTTACGCTAAAATCTTGAAAACGCATCTATTAGATTTATTGATTTAACTAAAACGTGCCATTTTTTTAAATTGTGGTCAAAATTTCGAGATAAAAAGTCTGTGTGACATTAACATAAAATCGAGACAAATGTCAAAATTTTGGAATGAAATTTAACAAAAGCCTAAGCAAATCAAGCATTATTGAAATATCACCGACTAATCGCACTATTCCGTTTGGTAAAGACGCTAGATATTGCACTGAAATATACAACCATGTAGTGCTTGCGGGTGAAATACCTAGTTAAAACCGAACCAGTATTGCATTATAATTTACTGAGGTTCAGTGATATTTATTATTTAGAAAAAAATGTTAATATTTTTATCTAGAGAGCAAGAGAAAGATATTTTTCTATAACTTAACAGTTAATACAATACTTATCTATTTTAGATTCTAATTTTTCAAATGTCTTTATTTCTTTTTAGATTTGTAGATAAATTTTGTTATTTGAGACAGGGATTCAGTTACACTGCATTTGGGTTTTGAACGACTTAAGCCACACATCTGATATAAGCGATACACCCATTTCAATTTTTTTGCAACAAAAACATAAATTGTAGAAATTTCTCTGAAAACATATATCACAAAATAGGGCATAACATTTGCTAAGTATAAATTGCAAGTAGATTGACTCTTTGACAAGTGTGGACTCTATTTAAATACTAATGATTATTTTATAAAGGTGCACCAGACGATACATGGGTTATGTCTGGAGTCAAAATGCAGTTTACCTTTATTATGACATATCTTCAAATTCGAAATTAACCTTACATTAGTTTTAAAAATATCGTCTGTAAATCTGGTTGATTTTACAGTCAAAAAGGAGATGGCATTCATCCTCAATTTATATATAATCGTCCAAGGGGCCCGACAAACCTGGACCACTTACTGAAAACTCTGGATAAGCATTAATTTGCTTATACGAGCCCTTAAAAATTGATTATATATTCGTCTAAGGTAAGGGGCTAACAGATATATATATTGTTCTCTCAATGTTTTTTTGCAACGACCAATTTCCACTCATTTTTTTCACTAAATCGAAATTTGTTCAAAGTTGAAAGGTAATATTTATTGGAATCGCTGATCTTTTGAAATTTCTTAATTTATTCACTAAAGAAGATCTACTTTGTCAATTTGATCCAAAGAATCAGCGCATTACTTTAAGGATTGGATATTTTAGTTCTGTCTTTTTTTGTAATAGAAAAATGGTGTATGGTAGAAAATGCATTTACTATATGACAGAACATTGCTTGGCAATAAAATAAAGAATTGCAATGGCCTAATATCGACTGTGACTGATCATGACAGTGCATGCCAGTACATGTAAATTCTACAAACGTCTTTCATTACCCGTAAGAGTACTTGACAGTCCATGTTGGGCCAAATAATAACCACATTCAGGGACAGCCCATAACAAGCATGACAGTTTTTTTTGTTGTAAAAAAAAGTACTGTCTCAAGCAGGGACAGTTATTTACAATACAGGCAAAGACTGTCACTGACTGTCATATACTGTTACAGTTCTGGGCATCTTGTCACAGTCTTGGGTATGCCTTTTAATTACTGTTAAGGACTGGCAAAATCGATAACAATACTTCATAGGTATTCCACAGTTTTTATAGGACGCTTACAGTTCACAACAGTGAGAAAAAGACTGTCTCTGTTATGGACAGTACTTTTTTGGTTCATAGTGAAAGAGTATGATGAATGTAATTTTCAAAAAAATTAAATTGTTTTGGTCATTTTTATAGAATGAGTTAAAACTCTGCAGACTAAAAATTTATCTTTTCAACCCTTAATTATGCTAAAATTCATTAAAATTGGGCTTCACAAAATATAAAACTCCTTCGACAGGATATAATGAATAATATTTTCAAAAAAGTTAAATTATTTTGGTCATTTTAAAACGCAAACTAGTGTTATTCAGTTTAGATATCAGCCAATTCTCATTCACAAATGTAAACGATTTAAGTTTAAACAAGATAAAGCATTCATAATGAAATAAAAATGTTTCTTTACATTTCTAACAACCTGGAAACACACGAGAATATTATGTTTACTCGTTTTGTCTTAACATTCCAGATATTTAAAATCCGTCATACGTGATTTACTGGTTGATACAACGCGTTATTGACGGATGCGATCGGTAAAATACGTTAACAACTATAAAATAAGTAGACATCCGTAAAAATTAGTAAAATGCATTTACCCCCGTTATTCATGGATCCGTCATCGGTCAGTGACCAATCAGTCATTAATCAGTCAAATATCCGTCACCGATCAGTCAACAGTCAGTCAAAAAGTAACGGCTACTGATACAAAGACTGTACATGTAATGTAGGGAGACAAAACTACTGAATAATTTTCTATAAAGATATCTGAACATACTTGTTTCCTACAAGTTATATATTGGCCACTTACAAATGGGAACAAATCTAAAGGAAAAACTTGAATGTTCAAAATACAATATGCATCAATGAATTTTCAAATAAATGCACTTACAATTACAAATCGTTTCATCCTCTCCGTTACGACAGTCTTTAATGGCATCGCATACTCTGTAATAAGGTACACACCTTACCTCACTTGGCTGGGAACAAGCTACGAACATTTCTCCACATTCGTCAGCTAATTTTAAGAAAAAAAAGGATTTGAAGGGTAGGGTATTAGGCTGATAAAATACAATTAAGTAAAGTTTATATATCTTGCTACAATTTCTTTGTGAAAGCATACATATCCAATGCTTATTATTAGTGATTTGTCAATCGAAGCGATAAACTATCTACATATGTACCAATCCGAGTGTTGCTGCATAAGTCTCTATTTGTAAATGGTTATATAGTGTATTACAGATTATAATAGTGCAACTATATACTCTTAAACCATAAGACATGTTGTACGAATTTATACGTTTTTGAGGTATTTCTGACGGCATTATGGTGCTTTTTTCTGGTTGTTTCTAGCTTATCACGTGTCACAAAGTAATAAATAACGTTTCAACCAACACAATATGTAGGCATTGCACCTATTTGGTGTTTCTTTTATCATTCTATGATCAATTTCATCTTATTTTTTACGTCAAGCACATGAAAACGAAGTAACATTTTACCAAAAATTATGTTTTTTGTAATTTTTACAGGAAAAGCAAAAGACCAATTAAAGGATGTATGCTCTATATACATTTCAGTTTTTGGTGTACTATCATACTTTGTTAATTCGGCATTATATTTTTTGTTGTTTCATATTTTTTTTTTAATTCTCACGACCTGATTATTTTGCCAACATCTCATAATTTTATTGTCCAAGGTTTCTAACTCGATGAGTGCCCTACGATTGTTTACATGTGGTGTTTGTCTTCTATAAATCTTTTCTTGTCGGCCAATGGATGAGAGCAGTTGTTAGAACACTTTGACAGTTAATATGATGTTTGTTGAAGATCCCGCATCCATGAGTCATAAAACATGGATGAAGCGTTGCCCGACATCTAGCAACGAATTCCACTCAAACCAGTGCTAGGGGCGTTTCTGAACTTACTATGATGTATGAGCATAGCTCATTGTTGAAGGCCTCATGGTGACTTCAAGATGAAAACAACAATCAAAACGCTATTCCATTTCTTGCTTTTGCCATGCTTTGTAGAGACTTTCTTTTATGTGCACTTACTCCATATCCCTTCTTTGTTTATCCGATATGAAAATCAAAGAAGGGTTTAGTGCTTTATTATATGCAGAATTTAGGTTTAAGTGGGTTAGTTTCTCATGTTTCAGACTCCTCAAATTTTATCCTTTTTAAAAGTGTAAAAAGGTTTTGCCATTAGGCTTCCATCTTTTTTCATAATTTCGTTTTACTTATCTGATTGGAATTCTGTTGAATATTAAGGAAATCCTATTTATTTTGGTCACATTCATATAAGCATAACACAAAACTACAATCCATACACTGATGGACGAGGTCAGTGACAAAAGCCCGAAAGTTTATTTAAAAAAACAACGGCAGTAGAATACCGAAGGAACAAAGGATTGAAATTTACAGAAATCGAAGTCAACAGGCATTGCCAAAACGAAAACACTGAAAACAATGACGCCAGACACAAAACAACGACGCTAGACAGACAGAAAGCACAGAAACAGAAATCACAACATTCAGAACAAAGGACTCACAGTGTGAACTCCAGGGAAACTGAGAGTGACATCAGGTGCTCCGCAAGGGTAAGCATGTCCTGCTCTATTAACAAAGGACGTCAATGAACGGGGATAATATTTGAAAAAAATGAACATTGGATGTGGTTTGCTTCCATTGATTTATTCATTTTTTTTCCTTTTTGGGGCCATTTAGGGCTTGATATATGGTGTGAAGTTCCTCACTGTGTTGAAGACCGTACGGTGACCCTAGATGCTTTGTTGTGGGTCGTTTTAACCTTGATATGGGATATTGTCTCCTTGACATTTACCCATTTCCTTTCTTTTTCATATTGTAAATAATGATTAATTATATGTGAACAAACAAAAAGGGATATGGAGTAAATGTCAATCGGATAAAATCATTATCAATACATGGCAAGATTAAGCAAATGGAAGAACGCTTCAGTTGTTGTTCTTCATCTTGAAGTCATCATGAGGCCTTCAATAAATAGCAAACACTCCTACCTAATACTGGTTTGAGTGGAATTCACTTGATAAATGTTGAACAACGCTACATCCATGTATATGGACTTATGATCATAGATGCGGGGGCGCCTACAAGCATATCATATCGGGCAAAGTACTCTGACAAACTCTGTCATCCGTTTTCCGACAAAAGGACCAATTGACAATACAACAAATAAGCGATCTGAAGACACTCATTCAGTTGTTTGTAAGAAAACTTGGCGAGTGAAATAGGGAGATGTGGGCAATATATACAAAGATGGCCAGAACAAAAGTTTTATTGTACAAACCAAGAAAGCAAAATATGTTAAATATTGATAGTGAATTCGTATGAGAAATTCTCACATGAACAATTATATATTTTGCAAAGGTATACTATCAATTTTTTGCACAACTGATTATCTACTATGGAGACTTGCAACCAATCAGCACAGTAACAAGATCAATTGTAAACACAAACTGAATAGAAAATAAATCCATTAATAAAACATGCTATAAAACCGATATTTCGATTGTATATATTTTAAACCTAAAGTACTCCGACCCTATATAAACAGGATAAAGTGGCTATCACATACATGTATTGTCCTCTCCAAAACAGTGAAAAGATATATGTACTATTGATTTTTTTTTCATGCAGATATCTTAATGTTTCTTTACGACACAATTTATACTTACAACAATATCTGAGATTCTCAAGTCGCTTGCACTCGCGTTTATACGGTTGACCATAATTCGGGCAAATTTTGAATAACAGCTCACATTCGTGGTCTAGACACTGGAACTCGAAAGGTTTACAGTGAAAATCTGTGAAACAGTAAAAGAATTTAAGATTTTATGCATAACATTAAACGTGCTCGAGACATACATTAAACTTTTTAAACAGGTGAATTGCAAATTGTTACAAGTTGGTTTCCGGAAGAATGTTTCAATTTTCAGTAGATTCCTATAAAATTTGACTTAAAGTTATTATACAGCGATTTCAGAATCTTTGAAATAAATTATATGAATTTGATGTTGTCCCAAAAACTGGATAGATCAAAGATATTCTATAAATTAAGACTTCAAAATATTAGGAGTTCATATGTATGCATACAGGGAGTATGAACATTGCCACTGAGTATAAGCTTGACTGGTATGAAGCCTATTTTTTGAGTTTGTTAACGATATCTCTATTCTACAAACGCTTAGGATTTATACCTAGGTGCTACCATCAATAGAAATGCTGTTCAACTATTGATTGATGCTAATTAATACAAATTATAGGATTTATAAGTTGTAGTTATGATTCAAAAAGTCGCATGTTCGATTAACCTTTCTGCAGTTTTGATAACCAGTGATTAGTTCGTTGATGTTACAGTTCCGACTCTTTTTTTGACGAATCGAAGTATATACCTAAATACATTTTCTTTAAGACGAAAGACAATACTAAAAATACGTTAATTGCATCAAAATCAATTTAAACGTGGTATAACTCTCTCGTGTGTCTATATAATTATCTGGTGCCTACTACTCAAGACCAAAATTTGAAGATTTCTTTTGTAATAAAACATGACATCATACTGTAGCTTATTTTCTGTTTGACAAACATTCGTTTGTTATTCATACATAACGTCTAGTTTGGCTTTTATGTAATGAAATACAGCAATTCTACATTACTCAAGCTTTGCTCATATGTAATGAAATGATTATTCTTTTTATTTTATTTCATTTAATTAAATTTAATTTCAAGTTAAGTCAAGGAATATTTAGCATTGAACTTCGTTTTTTTTACCGATGCCCAGAATGAGAGTCTCATCTTTAACCCTGCGTTTTTGTTTTTTTTAAATTTTTTATCATTTTCTTCTTTTTGTTTGTTAAGCAGACGCGAAGGTATCGCAGTCTGATATCTGTGGGTTAATTTTCATTTACTTAATTGTGTACTGACTTTGATTTCTTGTCTTCCGTTGTGCGACAGTGTTTTACAAGCAAAAGAGTTTCCTTGAGCTACCTGTCTGTTTAGCAGCAACGCTGCTTGACCTATCTTTCAAATAACGTTTTGTCTGATTCTTTTATTTTCCAAGATTGAAGTCTTGGAGAAAATAATCTACATGCGTTTAGTAAATTTGTACGTTTATCATACTTTAGGGAAATGCACATAGCAAGGGTAGTTTTGGGTTCCAATAAACCGTTTAAAACCTCCTGTTAGCCTGTTCTAGATCAAGTGCCAAATCCGACTATTCCGGTTTGCTATCGATGCATGTGTGTGTCTCTTGTCCTTTTGTGTGGTCCTTGTGTAGTTGTATGGAGAATTGTGACATGTAGTTGCCATTGTAGGTGTCTCCTCTTACTATATAACGCTTTATATTCGAGGCGCGAAATTTTCGTGGCTTGCAGTCTTGGTGATTTTCGCAGGTTTTTATGGATGTGGTGTTTTAAAGCCTTATATTTTACGAAAGGATATGGAGTAAATGAAATTGAGATCAAAATACTTATGTTAATTCCAACTAAAATAATTTTTATGAGCTGTATGGCCATTTCGGAAATTCATTCCTCATCAGCAGCACTAGAACACAAATGAAGGAAACAGAGGAAATCCATAATTTCAAAAAATGTTTTAAATGCATTAAACCAAACGAAATCAGAATAATTAGTAATATCAAATATAGCTTAGGATAAAACAACGATGTAATCCTTCGGTTTTAGAATTTCCACAAATTTAGATAAGTGTAATTGAACAAAGATACACATGAGATATTTTCTCATATAAAAGTACACCATATTTAAGAAAAATAAAGATCATACATCTCTACCACAGGGAATTGTTTTACCGACGCCATACTGCAATAAAAGACAAACTCATGTTTCAAATATTTTTCGAAAGGGTATGGAGTAAATTAACATGCTTATGTTTATTTATATTCAGGTTCGCAGTAAAATAATAGTGGGTGTAAATTTGCGCTTATATTGTTCAACGCTTATAGCGCAAAAAATAAAACGCCGCGAAATATAGCAACCATACCGTGTCTCTTCTCGTGGATTAAAGATATAATTATGTATTTAATCTGCCTTTTCCTTTTTCACAAGGTTTGACAAATTGATGTTAGCCTGATGAATTAAATAAGTGAGTGATTGTTATTTTCATCTTTGATGCGCTGAAACATTTTTGGAATATTTTATGTACCAAATGTTTTGGTACTAACTATACTAAGGAGAAATAAGTTGTCGGAAAATCCTTATGGAATATCTGAATACCTGCAATCGTTTTGAGCAGACAGTGTAGTTTGCCATGTTTAATTTTGTTTGTCAATCTTACATTAGCATATACGCTCCACAGAGGAATCGTGTATTCATCAAGCATTTTTTACTACCGGCAACTGTTTATTCCTTTCTATAGACGATAAATATATTTATTAATAACTTTATATTTATCATCCGCCGTTTGTTAGATTTCCATTTCTTATCTTGCTTGAAATTATTGGAACATATTTAACATACGTTTACAGGAATGATTTATAAGTAACGTCAATGACAACTGATCATTTCGTCCAAACCGCATACCACAGGACAGAGTGTGTTGGAAGTGTCAACAGTGAATTACACTCAATCTGATTATCCCCTGTGAAGCTAATTTTGCCAACTGAACCAAATTTAAAAATCTTTCTTCTACATTTACGTGCATCCGGTGTTAATTGATTTTGTTTTTTGCATCTACGAACATACTATATAAACTTGCTCTATCTGATTTCTACAAACATATGGTATCAATTTGATATTTCCTAGTACAGCTATGGATCGTTATAGTAATGTCAAATACTTCAGAGGAAATCCTCGGTTTTTCTGTTATTGGTATTTCATGGTTCTTAATTGTAATGCCTTCTGTTGTCATTACGCTATGTAAAATACATGTATTTACATGCTAAGATGCGAAATATAAAAGGAAATCAATATTGGTTCCCACGTCACATTTCTTTACTACAGTTGTGCAATTTTTTGCAAGTCTATATAGAAATATCCTTCATTTACAATATATAATATCATACTTAGGTTTCCATTTCCAACAAATGTAACAAAGGGGATAACAGGAAACACCTACAATAGCTGAAAATGACCGTCACATGCCACAATTGCCAAGTAACTACACAGGAAAAATACAAACAAGACGAAAAACAAAAGAAAAAACGATAACAACTCGGGACAGCCGGACTTGGTACCGGCACTAGCAAAAGCCAGCGGTAGGGTTAAACCGGTTTATGGGTACCCAAACGTCCCGTTTCCCCTATAGTACGGCTATAATGACCAATACATTTTTACTGCATTAATCTAAAGTACACTGTTTCAGTCACATAAAAAATACCAGTACTTCAGGAAATACAAATTGTTTCAAGGTGAGAATGCGCCATAAGTATCAATAGGTAAGAGATATTTTCTTACAGCATTCAATAAAAATAAAACTCTAGCATATAAGAACAAATTGAATTACACATAAGAATACATATAAAAACATATGTAAAAATAGATGATATAAAGAAAACAGAAAACACCTACAATTGCCAAAAAACACAGTCACATGCCACAATGAACCAAGGAACTGCTCACGAAAAAACTACAATAAAAATCAAAATCTCCTCAGTGTAGATCAACTCAAATGTTTGGAAATCCAAATACCGAAATATGTGTAAAATCTGTTGGAGAACAAATTATCAATAAGATCTATAAAGGAAAGCCAAAATCGGCTAAGCCTAGAGCTAAGGACAGAACTTTAAAGTACTGTCTGACATTTAAAAAATAAAAACTCTAAAATAGGAAAAAGTTATAAAAAACAGAAGTGCGGTAACGCAATATCATTCTACTCATATTCAGGGAATAAAAATTTACAGTGCTGTAGTATAGTCGAATATTTGCAATCCACTGAGAACAAAATATTTAAAACATGCGCTTTAGAGAAAAAATAAATATTGTTGGAAATAAGGTTGATCTTTTATTGATGTTAAGAGATTATTTAAACACACTTTCAGAATAATAAGGTGTATAATGTTCCAAACATAAACAATCATTGATATTTATCGATGTGCAATGTTTTAGAGGAAAACCTGTTTATGTCAATAAAATTTTTCATTTTCAAGATCATTTGAAGTTTGATTATAAGATATCATCTTGACTAAAAAAAATGTAATTTTATTTAATCTGGAAAAAAGTTTAAAAGGTAAAACTTTGCCTAAATGTCAATACTATTATTCACTAAAAATCACCACACATTTTTTTGTAGGTATAAGTAATGAAAGTCAGTTATTGCAACGATTAAGTTGTACTTTATGGAACTATTATTTATTAATTGGAACATATCCAAGCCAGCGCCAGTCTAATGTACAGACAATTACATTCATATACTGACAACTTCTAATAGAGGTTTTACAATACGATTTTCTCTTCTTTCTTCAGATTTAAAACGGTTTCTGCTAAAAAAAAATATATATGTTAAAATACATTTTGGAATCAAGTAGGATCGAGAATCTTCCTATTCAAATTGTAATTCTTATTTCTACTGGTACAAATCGGAATTCTTATTTCTATTGGGACAAATTTGAATACTAAATTTAATATATTTAATCAAGTACTAATTGGAATTCTAATTTTCCCTAGGAGAAATGGAGATATCCTGATTTTTAATAGGAGTATTCTTGATCCTACTGACTTCAATCCAATTAATAGTTTGAGAAAGGTATAACAAAATTATTTTCTATAGGCTGAAAATCAATTTTATGACATGTACTCTTTCACTTTTGGTAATTTTAATTTATTATTAATTACCTTTCTACCGTTTGATACTGTAGATATTATTATTTTAAAAAATATTGTTAGTAAAATAATTCATACTCTTATTTTCACCTTACTAAATTCTTTGTATTTTAATTCGATCGATCACATATATCAAATGATGTATGACTGAAAAGCTATTTTTCAGAAAATTTCCTTGTTGATGAGACAAGCTTGTGTTGCTTTTAAACATTTTTAGACATGCCAAACATTTTTTATTGAATGAGGAATGTAGATCAGTCATGCTTTGTATATGCCGTGTGTGTAAATGTAATTACATGTAATTTTCTTTCTACAAATTAAGGGTTATTTCTTTTCAGACTTCTTTCAAACTATCATGCTGCCTGTAAAAACTAGTAATTAAGTGTACTTTTCTGCATTTTTAGTGACATAGAAATACGAATTATTCATATCAAAGCGGATGATGAAAACAATCAGCTCCCCCACATCTACTGGGTCCCTAAACTTCAAAAGAATCCATTAAAACAAAGATTCAATGCGGGGTCTTCCAGATGCACCACTAAGCCACTTTCAAAGCTCCTTACTACTTTATTGATCGCAGTCAGAGATGGCCTGAAAAGTTACTGTGATAAAGTCTACTCCACGAGCGGCGTCAATCAGATGTGAATCCTAAAAAATTCTAAAGATCTCCTCGAACAGCTGTCCTGTAGCAGTCTTACACATTGCCACAGCATACAATCTTTTGATTTTTATACTCTTTATACTACCTTGCCACACAATAAAATGAAAACAGTAATTTCGGATTTGATACATCAATGTTTCTGCACTAAAGACGGAGAACGCAGATACACTTATTTAGTAGTAGGGAAAGACAAAACATATTTTGTAAAGAACCACACTGAGTCAAAATAAGTACACAGACAATGACGTAATCAATATGTTGGAATTTTAAATAGATAATAATTTTGTCGAATTTGGAGGCCGTGTTTTTCAACAGACAATCGGGATTCCCATGGGAACCAACTGCGCGCCACTTTAAGTTGACCTCTCTCTTTAGGAATTTGGAGGCTGTGTTTTTCAACAGACAATAGGGATTCCTATGGGAACAAATTGTGCGCCACTTTTAGCTGACCTTTTCCTTTTTTCGTATGAACCAAAGTTTTTACAAGGGCTGATACAACAGAAACAAAAACAACTAGCCCAGACTTTTAATATCAGCTTCAGATATATAGACGATGTACTTTCTCTTAATAACCCAATACTTAAAGAATCTTTACATCGTATCTACCCCAATGAACTTGAAATTAAAGAGACAACCGATACACCCGATTCTGCTTCATATCTTGACCTTTTGTTATACATTGACGAACATGGACGTCTGAAATCTAGATTATATTATATGACGAACGTGATGATTTTGACTTTCCAATTGTGAACTTTCCCTTTCTCTGCAGCAATAAACCTGCATCTCCAGCATATGGAGTATATATTTCACAATTAATTCGTTACTGTAGAGCGTGCAGTACATACAGTGACTTTGTGGAAAGAGCAAACGCACTGTCAGAAAAACTGCTGAGCCAGGGATATGTTCAGCTTTTGTTACTTTCGTCCCTTCAGAAATTCTATGGCCGTCACCACGGCATCATAGATAGATATGAAATGTCAGTGTCACAAATACAAAACTGACACTTTCAGCTAGATTCGCGTCTTCCCGGATTTGACATTGCCGGTTTTGACTTTACCCTGGATTGACCCAGTGACAGTGTGACGGGTGCTGTGCACAGAGCAGGACATGCTTACCCTTCCGGAGCACCTGATGTCACTCTTGTTTATTGAGATTTCACACTG
>MJUU01006092.1:55576-66262 GCA_002080025.1 Modiolus philippinarum | reverse complement strand
TAGTGCTTTAGTTTTTTATGTTGTATATGTAATATTCGTATGTTTTGTGGTCATGTGGTATCTTTGGTTTTCCGTCTTTTGGTGTTCTTGCTTTTGCCTTGTCTCTGGACTTTGATTTGTGTAATCTTGTGCTTTGTTCCTTCGGTATTCTACTGCCGTTGTTTTTTTTCTCGTATGAGGCGAAGTTTTAACAAGGACTAACACAGAAAAAAACAAAAACATTTAGCCCAGTCCTTTAATTTCAGCTTCCGCTACATAGACGATGTACTTTCTCTTTAATAATCCAATATTCAAGGAATATTTACACCAGATCTATCACAATGAGCTTGAAATTAAAGAGACTACTATCCTTTCGTAAAATACTGATACACCTACTTCAGCTTCGTACTTAGATCTTTTCATATACATTGACAGAGATGGACAGTTGAAATCTAAGCTATATGACAAACGTGATGAGTGTAACTTCCCAATTGTGAACTTTCCCTTTCTGAGCAGCAATATACCTACCTCTCCAGCTTATGGAGTGTACATTTCACAGTTGATTCGTTATTGTCGAGCATGTAGCTTATACAGTGATTTTTTAATAGAGCAAAAACACTGTCCCAAAATCTGCTTAGCCAGGGATTTGTTCAGCCTTTGTTGCTTTCATCCCTTTAGAAGTTCTATGGCCGTCACCATGACATCATAAACAGATATGACGTGTCTGTGTCCCAAATGAAAACAGACATTTTCAGCTAGATTATTTGACAAAAACAAGGTTTTACGCAACCCTGGATTGACTCACTGATAGTGTGACGGGTGCCACTAGCGCAGCAAGACATGCTTACCCTTCCGGAGCACCCGATGTCACTCCTGGTTTTCATGGGGGTTCACACTATGTGTGCCTTAGTTCTAAATGTTATCTTCTTATTTTCGTGCATTGTAGCTGTCTCGCGTCCTTGTTTTGTCTTTGTTTTTCTCTGTTGCCGTTTTTGCCATGTCTTCGGAAATTAGTTCTAGATTTGATGAAGTGTAAATTAGATTCCATAAAATTCTATATTGTGCCAGTAGGAATAAGAATCCAAATTTGTACTAAGAGGATTCCAATCTGTACTTTAACAAATATATTAAACTGACATTACGACTCTCTGTGATCTTTTTTAATTTTATTTTTTTGCCTGAAACATATTTGGTGACATACAATATGTAGTATTTATTTCAGTATTAAAATAGGTAATTTCAAAACAATCCAACACTGAGATTGTTTTCTAAAGGTAATAATTCATCGGAAGTTGAACCATTATTCATAATGCAAAAAAATTTCATTATGTTCGAGATATAATGCAAAGATGAGTCGATTTTCTTTATGTGATCTCTCATTACCATATAAACGGTTTATAATTCATCATTTTACCTTATTATTGCTGTGTTACGGTAACCTTATATATGTCGATAGTAATTTGTTTTCGCTTGCATTTTTGTTGTAATACTTTTAAACTTCTTTTTCAATGCATGTTGCTTATAACCCTGTCACGCTATAACGCACAGCACCAATGTGTGCCTAGCGTGGTGTGCGTTGTATAAGTTATAGGCACGTTCATAACACGTTACAAACACGTCGACAATTGTGGGTTGCGGTTTTGAACGTTGGGTGCATCGAAAATTTTGAACATGCTCAAAAATTCAAGACGATCGCCAACGTGTTGTTGACAAGTTATACAGACGTAAGACGAACGCTAGAGGTACGTAATGCACGCAATGTGTGCGATATGTAGTATTTTTCCGAAAGCTGTGTTAAACTTGTAGAAAACGTCCTTGTAACTAAGGAGTAACCCATTAGCCGATGTTTTATAATAAAAATAATGGTTAAAGCTAGAAAGCCGTTATGGAAGCGTTCGGTATACGTCAAATATGCTAGTAAAACGCCTTTGCAACGTTGTCATATGCTGCTGCACTTTTTATGAGCGTTATATACAAGTTTTGGATAAGTTTTCAGTGCATTGAATGCCCTTAACGCGACGCTATGAATACGGAACAAAGGAATTTCTTCAATTTCTTCGGCGTGATTTCGGCGGTTGTTATTGAAATTCGCAAACCTCGGCGCACGCTCGCAAGAACGTTATAGTGTGACATGGCCTTCAAGGATGTGATTGAAAGCATTTTTGTAAATAAAAGCCTTTGTTTTTACTGCAGTCTAAATGTTCCTGGTGCAATCAACATTAAGAGACGTTTATATTAAGTTTAAATTTATACATATACCTGGTCGTTTTTCCTTATACACATCTTCATATATACAGAAAGTTACACCAACATGTGTTTTTGTAAAGTTCATTTTGGTAGTTGTTCCAGAAGTTGTCACATCTGCACCATCAATTGGGAAATACACTGTATTTTCAATCAGTTGAAATCCAGATTTTTCTTCACATTTGACAACTGAAGGTCCCTAAAATGTACAAATAATCATCTGTTTTATTTTACCACAAAATGTTTATCTGAGTGGTAAATAGCAGGAGCTACTAATACTAACAGATCTAATACGATCGAATGTTATTTAATCTAAATATATCAATGTGTCTTACTTTGTAGTCTTAATCTGCAATTTATTAAGTCCTATACATTTGTCAAAACTGTTTTTATTGATTTCATTTGTTTTTTTTTCTTTTCTGTAACTGACACCTTTCGGTTTCGAGTAAGTGCTTTTAAATTCAAACTTGAACTTGTGTTAATTGTTCAAGTATTTTCTAAGTATGTATTAATTCGATTATTCTTGATTGGGCAGCATGATTAGAAAATTATTTCTGTTTGCATATTATTTATGTAAATATTTCACCAAACAATGATTATCTCAAATATATGATAGGCAATATTCGATTTTCTTTGATTTATATTAAAGAAAGAGGGTAATGTTTGCAAGGGTGTTTTAATTAGGTTTGTTTAAACGTACTATAGCAAACGTAGATGCGGTAAATATCAGAAGATTTTTGCTATAAGTCGATCAAAATAGGAAACATTCAAATCATGAGATCTTTCAAGCTTTTTCGTTAAATGTTAATAATCAACGTTTGATGAATAATTAACATTTGAATTCTCTTTTATTAAGAATATGAAATTAGGAGAAAGAATGCATTTTGAATCAAAATGAAAATTACGAGAGCTATTGCAACAGCAACCAAAAAAAAAAATGAATGCAAAAAAAAGGAAAAAAAACAAAAACAAAAACAAAAAATAAATCAGCACGAGTGAATAAAATATACATAACTATAACACAAATAAAGTACTACAAAGAACCCCTCCTAAAAAAAATAAAAGAAACAAACAAATAAAAACAAAAAGCAAAGGAACAAAAACAAATGGCTGTATCCGGAAGAGTAATTATAATAGTATGTCTCTCCAGAGAATTAATCCAGTGGAATATACTAATCTACTATATAAGGATAAATGTTGGTACCAGCAAATAAAAGAAGTACTTTATATTTAAACCAGCATCTGTTATATTTATTACAAACGGTACTCTTTTGATACCGAAATTTTGAATTGAACTCTGGTTTCATTTAAGTTATTTTTGCGTTTTCATGCAATGAACGCTTAAGGCACGATTGGTGTATAATATCATTAATACAACAAATGAATGTTTGCACGGTTCTCAAACAACAGTTCATAGGTTACTGCGTGCATTTTATTCAGAATCACGGTAATTCATACACTATCAAAAATACATTAAGTGTTTTAGTTTATTACTGTATAATTTCGTATTAAACTAAATGCCTATAGAAGTTAAACGCAAAAGCAATTAAGAAGATATGTATTTTCTTGTTATTTTTTTTCTGATTGTTTTTTTTTTTTTTTGCTTTAGTGCCTTATTCTCCAGGTAATAACATACGTTTCCTTTCATTTGTATGTTATCAGAATATAGTCTTTTGTTGTGCCACTGTTAAGAAAATTACCGATAAGGTACACTTACTCATTTGATTATGATATCGGTTTCAATTTAGATGAAATTGTGGCCTATTGACATTTTTACATATCATATCTTAAATTCAACAAAAACAAGAATTTGGGGGAAAAGAGGAGAATTGACATCCCTTGGAAAATAGATACTCTATAATACCTTTTTCAAAATACTCTTACCTTTAAAAGAACAAAAGGGTATGTTTCTGGCAATGTTTGTTCTGTAGTACTGTTGTCTAACTCTTACCTTTAACAGAACAAAAGGATAGATATCTGGCAATGAGTGTTCTGTAGTACTATTGTCTAACTCTTACCTTTAACAAAAGAAAAAGGATATGTGTCTGGCAATGTCTGTTCTGAAGTACTGTTGTCTAACTCTTACCTTTAACAGAACAAAAGGGAATGTATCTGGCAATGTCTGTGATGTAGTAGTGTTATCTAACTCTTACCTGAAACAGACCAAAAAGGTATATATCTGGCAATGTCTGTTCTGTAGTACTACCGTCTAACTCTAACCTTTAACAGAACAAAAGGGTATGTATCAGGCAATGTCTGTTCTGTAGTAGTGTTATCTAACTCTTACCTTAAACAGACCAAAAAGGTCTGTATTAGGCAATGTCTGTTCTGTAGTAGTTTTATCTAACTCTTACCTTAAACAGACCAAAAAGGTATATATCTGGCAAGGTCTGTTTTGTAGTAGTGTTATCTAACTCTTGCCTTAAACAGACCAAAAAGGTATATATCTGGCAATGTCTGTTCTGTAGTACTGTTGTCTAACTCTTACCTTAAACAGAACAAAAGGGTATGTGTCTGGTAATGTCTGTTCTGTAGTACTGTTGTCTAACTCTTACCTTTAACAGACCAAAGTGATATGTGTCTGGCAATGCCTGTTCTGTAGTACTGTTGTCTAACTCTTACCTTTAACAGAACAAAAGGGTATGTATCTGGCAATGTCTATTCTGTTGTACTGTTGTCTAACCCGTACCTTTAACAGAAGAAAATTATATGGTTATGGCAATGTGTGTTCTGTATTACTGTTGTCTAACTCTAACCTTCAACATAGCAAAAGGGTATGTGTCTGGCAATGTTTGTTCTGTAGGACTGTTGTCTACCTCCTACCTTTAACAGAACAAAAGGGTATGTGTCTGGCAATGTCTGTTCTGTAGCACTGTTGTCTAACTCTTACCTTTAACAGAACAAAAGGGTATGTGTCTTGTAATGTCTGTTCTGTAGTACTGTTGTCTAACTCTTACCTTTAACAGACCAAAAGGATATGTGTCTGGCAATGCCTGTTTTGTAGTACTGTTGTCTAATCCTTACCTTTAACAGAAGGTGACATGTATCTGGCAATGTGTGTTCTGTAGTACTGTTGTCTAACTCTAACCTTTAACATAACAAAAAGGTATGTGTCTGGCAATGTTTGTTCTGTAGTAATGTTGTCTACCTCCTATATTTAACAGAACAAAAGGGTATGTGTCTGGCAATGTCTGTTCTGTAGCACTGTTGTCTTACTCTAACCTTTAACAGAACAAAAGGGTATGTGTCTGGCAATTTTTGTTCTGTAGTACTGTTGTCTACCTCCTACCTTTAACAGAACAAAAGGGTATGTGTCTGGCAATGTCTGTTCTGTAGTACTCTTGTCTAACTCTTACCTTTAACAGAACAAAAGGGTATGTATCTATTAATGTCTGTTCTGTAGTACTGTTATCTTCTTTGCAGCAAAAGTTCAGTTGAAAAGTCTCGTTTTCTGGTATCACACCAAAGTATTCTGTGTTGTACCCACTGATTTCTAACTTGCCTTAAGTAAAGCCTACATATTGAAAGGGAATATTTTTTGAAAAAAAGAGGTTGAAAATAATTTTAAATTTTCTACCTCATAAAAACGTGTAGTGTGCTTCTTTAAGATTGTATAACAAACGTGTATTATTATTATGTGTGCATTTGCATAGATCAAGTATATATATATATATTGCATTTCCCTTAAATCTATGAAACGACTTATTCATTTCTTTATAATGTCGAACTAAAGCTAGACATTTTCGAGCTTCTAACGTTCGAGACAAAAGTTTCTTAATTCACTTTTACTATGAGTTATAATCAAAGCTCATTGTTGAAGACGTCATGGTGACTTCAAAATGAGGAACAACAACAAAAAAAAACAAACGTCGTTCCTTTGCTTGTTTTTTCCATGTCCTTCTTGATTTACGACTGGAGTTTGTCTTTCCTGCAGTGTGGGATCCGTAAACCGGTGCGAGAGATGTATGCTCTCTATGTATTTCAGTTATGGTGTACTTGTTCGTGAGAGAATTTCTCAGATGGATATATATTAATATACATATATACAAACCGGTTTCACCCTATTGCTGACTTTTGCTAAAGCCGGTACCAAGTCCGGCTGTCCCGAGTTCCTATCGTTGTTTACGTTTGTCTTCTGTCTTATTCGTGTTTTTCTGCCTAGTTCCCTAGCGGATTATAGCATGTAATTATAATTTTCAGCCAATGTAGGTGCTTCCTGTTATCCATTTTTTACAACTCTAATACTTTGGCATTCATTTGTGATATTGCGAAATGAAATTCTGACCGCATGTTGAAAGTGCCAACATTTCACTATTTTATAATGCCAAGTATTCTGAGAATCGACTTGATGAGTGCCCTGTGTTTGTCTATATGTTGTAATCGTCTCTTAGCTAAACACACTAGTGATTTTGTCGGGCAACGGATGGCAGTGATTGTCAAAGCACTTTGCAAGTTTAATTAATTTTTGTTGACAATCCCTTATCCATGACCAGAAAATTAATGGATGTAGTGTTGTTCGACATTTAGCAAAGAAATCCTCTCCAACCAGTGTTTGTGGTCGTCTTCAACTTATTATGAGGTATGGGCAAAGCTCAGTTTAAAAGGCTTAATGGTGACTTCAAAATAACGAACAACAATTAAAGCGTTGTTCCTTTGCTTGTTTTACCATATATTTATAGAGACTTTGTTTTGCGTTCATTTACTCAGTGTTCTTTCATTCTCGTCATTTCCTATATCAATTATGTTCTGAAGGGTATATAAAATAGTATTCAGTTAAGGCCAATACTACCGAACTTACCTTTTGTTGTGACTAAATGTGAAATACAAATAACATAAGATCGTGAAAAAAGACAACCATGAGAAATACAAATAACATAAGATCGTGAAAAAAGACAACCAGGAGAAGCCAATGTCAAAAACAAGAATGGAACAAATAATTGTAAATCAATTTAATTTGACAAATACACTGCAAGAAATTGCACAGTTGTAGTTTATCTAATTAGTGTTCAAAATGTATCTCTGGTCATTTTATTTTGTTCTTAAATATGATAATGAGGGCCAAGTTAAATTACTTCAGGGTAATAAGAATACAAACTCTTACTTTTGATTTTAATGAACCTCTGTGATCACACATATTCCAGATCGTGATCGGATGAATTGACCTCTTAACATTGTGAGAAATAACTAATTGCCGACATCTTTGTAAATGTACTTTCTGCATATGGATGTTCTCTTCAGTGCATATAAAATCTAAACATTTGGAAAATAGAAATATTATATCAAGAAAATATTCCATATGTACCAACCATCATTGCATCCATTATCATCGCCGATTATACAAAAGTTTCCCTGCCAACTTGAACCTGCAGTTGATGTTTCGTCATCATGCTGACAAAGATTCAGTTGTATTGATCTCTTTGAGTATGGTCCTAATATACGAGGTGTATCTATGAAGTTATCGCGCCAGTAAGGATACAAGAGCCTAGGATCAGTCATTTCCAAATAGATATCAGAAAATCCAAGTGGGATACCAACTCTGATGAAGTGTTTATTCCAATTTTCTTCTTCTGGACAACCATACATACTTGCAATTAATCTATATTTACCCCGTGGCCAGGCTGATGATGTTTTTGTATCTAAAACATATGACAATATTATATGAGTCTGAATCTTTTTAGCAATATATTAATTATCTAAATTATCATTCAACCATTTATATTCTAATTTACTAATATAGCAGCCCCACTGATGGTTGAATAAACACAACTCTACCCCTGACATATTATTGTTGATTCTGATAGAGCCTGGAGTGATTTAAGAGAACGCCAATGTTCGTCGGCATTACTTTATAGAAACTGACAAATTTCTTCCGTAGATTTATTGTATTGTCTTTATTGTCAAAACAAAGACCAATTTCTCAAATGAATATATTTCTGGTTTCAGTTATTATTAAATCATTTTGAATAAAGACAACTACAAACATCCTTAACAAACTGCGACAACCGTTCTTAAAGGCAGAACTGTATACTGCAGTATTGCATGGACACGAGTTATGTATTCCGGTATATGCATGAAATCATTATGCTAAACTCTTCACAGGAAGGGATCTTGGAGAAAGCTGTATACTAAGGGTACATAACTTAAATTGTCAGTTGGTAATGGGTCTGGAGCTGGCATGTCAGTTAACTACTAGTACTCTCTTGTGATTTCATGTTTATGTCCGTATATTTAGTTCTTTCAGTTTCAGTTTTCAATATTGACTCAGTCCTGTGGCCAACTGAGTTTTACTGTTGTTACGATTGTTTTTTGATTGATCACATTGGCTATAGGGGGAAGGTTTGGGCCCAATAAAACTAGTTTCACCCCGCCGCAGCAGGTTTGCGCCTGTCAAAAGTCAGGAAATTTATTAAGGCTTTGTGTGTCTTGTCTTTTTACTAGTTACTTTACTTTATGTCTATAGGAGTCTAGGATGATGCTTATTTCGCTGAACTTGATTACTCTTTATTCAGGGACCGACTCCGACCTGCCGTTGGGTGTGGGGTTTTCTCATTGAGGATCTTATTGTGGCTTTGAGTTATTACTCCCCTTTGAGTCGTTGTATCTTTGACACATTCCAAGTTTCCCTTCTTTTTTTCTATTTTCTGCTGTTTAAAGAATGATTTATTTACATTCGATATGTATCCGACTTTACCAATAAGTTCTGATCAACACTATTTTTATTTCATGCTCTAACCTTTGATTCATCTTTTACAGTCTTTCTAAGTTTTGGCACACTAATAGACATACTGCCATTTTGAACACATAATTTAGAATCAAAATTCTTCAACATTTTATTGTTTGTTACTTTTCTGTCTAAGTGCATTATTTGATCAATCTATTTTGTTTTTATTTATTGTTCGATGATTTCTGACTACCTTATCTCTTATTTCAAATATAAAAGCTGAATAACAGTGTTTGTATCATACCTTCACATTTGAATCCATAGTAAGGGACTTTGCATTGGCAAAAACATGTGTTGGTATCAAGTGTTCCTCCATTTAAACATTTCACACCAGGACACACTACAACAGAAAGGATAACAATAATATCGGAAATTTTAATGTATATTTTCACAGTATATAAACATTCGATTTTATTTATGAATTCCACAATTCTTCTCAATCTATTCAGCTTATAAAACAATGAAAAGAGAGACTAAAGGAAATTATCAGAATTATGAAGCATTTAAATCTATGTATTTGTAGATACGCTGATTTAAGACTTGAGTTTACGTCTACTGCAGTATGGAGTCTGTAAAAAATTCCCCGTGCAAGAGATGTTTGCTCTCTTTATTTCAATAATTGTTTACTTTTTCTTGAGCAAATATATCATATCATTATACTATCATATTTTTCATTTTTTTTTACAATTGGACTCTGTGAAAACATCACAAGCTTTAAAACTGTATCATTTGATAGTTATACGTCCCTATTTATCTACATCGTGCAACCCAGTTTAGATAAAAAACAAACACTTAACAAGAATGCAACACTTACACGGTGTACATTGACATAAAATGCATTTAACGGAAATAAACCACCTTTTGTTCTTGTATGTTGTTGATTTTACAAGGAAAAAATGTCCTAACCAATACCTCGGATGTCTCGAACCTCGGATAACTCGACTTCGACTTATCGAGGTTCGACTGTACCACAATCAATTAAATGGATACTGAGTAAATGAAATTGAGATCTGACATCAATGTTTGCAATCTACAGACATGAAAAATATATTCAACAAAATGTGTAAGAAAAAAGGACTGAAGTAAATGACTCGAAATGGATTAAAACTGATATTAAATGAATTATCGTGTTAAGATTAATGTAGTGAGAAGTGGAAACATAGATTTACCATTTTTAAACCAGAAAACTATTTAAACAAGTTAAACTAGAATTCAACTTGTTATGTGAATTACATTTGAATGACCAATCAGAGACGAAATACTACTAAAAAGGCAATCGTTTAGGCTTAAACGTGACATGTTTAAGCATAAGATATAGACACTTTGAATTAGTGAGAATTGACAAACGCTTTAGATAAGTTTCAGTTACAAAATCATTTACTCAATCAATCGAAATACAGATATTAGGTTCCTAAATCGATTGCAAACTTCATAAAATCACTAGTTGTTTGATAGCCGAAATATATATCGATGGCGAATTTTCTATTTTCAACCAGCCTCAAAAGAACACTTATGCTGTAAAACACTAATCTAAATAGGAAAAATAAAAGGATATGGAGGGAATGTACATGTGACTGAAACACACATGATACATAGAAAACTCAAGTTAATCAAAGACAGGGCTTTTATTCCAGTCTACATTTCGATGTTGCCTGAGGGTCTTCAACTAGAGATGAACAATACTGACCCCTTCAAAGCTTGTTTCAATATGTAATTGACATCAGTTAAATCATATTACGTTG
>MJUU01006092.1:0-17891 GCA_002080025.1 Modiolus philippinarum | reverse complement strand
TCTTTGCGTAAAGAATAATTTTGTCGTAATACAATAAGGGTTTAAATAAAAGGTGCATTAGCAAATTCGTTTTTCCAGATCCACTTGGGCCCACGGCAAGTAAGCGGAAGTAATCACTCGGCATATTTTTTGCTCCTTGTATTGTTTTAAAATTATTCGTATTAGACTTTTCTGAAAAATATACGGGAATCGTTGTCATTTTTTATAACCCGAATATTTATTAGATAAATTATGAGTGTATTTCAGGTAGGAGGGTGCATAACCGTTGTGGTAAGTAATAATGTTTGACTTTTATAATAAAAAATCAGTTAAAAAAAATGCTTGCATATGATTTGACCAATCTAAAAAAAATAAAAACAAAGGTGTATGGTTTTTACGAAATACTTGATATTCAAGGGGAAATCGTATATTTATATTATCCTTTTAACAATATATTTGTTATAGAGAGAGTAACTGGTGACGACCTGTCAGACTTACTAGAAATGTATAGGAATCAAAAGTGTAGAACCAGAGATACACGTCAGTGTTATGTATAACTCGTGTCATGCAAGCAACGTAAAAAATGTGAGTAAAACCTACTTTTTTACTTCTGGAGTGCTTAAAGCAGAGTTTCAACCGTTGTAGAAACAAAAATCGTAAACACGTTTTTTGTCACATGCTCCTGGATAGTAGTTAACAATGGCAAAAAGCCGTAGGTTTTCAAAAAAACGTTTTTTGAAAACCTACGGATTTTTGCCATATCAACTACTGATACTCCTTAGTTTTAAGCAAAATTTTGCAGAATTTAGATATTGTAAGTTCCAATACAATCGGTTTTCGGGTCAGCAATCAAGTACTGACTACTGGGTTGGTGAATACCCTCGGGGTAGATGTGTACTAATTTTTGCTATTTTCGCAGTAGATAAAATAAAATTAAAGACTGCGGAAAATTAGTACCAGCAAATATTTCAGGAACACTCAGGAGGTGGTATTATACCCCCCGCAAACAAAGTTTGGGGGTATATAGGAATCACCCTGTCTGTCTGTCTGTCTGTCTGTCTGTCCGTCTGTCCACACTTCTCGTAAGCGCAACTCCTCTTTAACCACCTGAAGGATTTTGATGAAACTTAATACAAAGGAAGGTCACTATATGGAGATGTGCATGAAGGAATATAATTATTGTCCGAAACCAGGAAGGGGAGATAATTCGACTTTGACTTTTCATTGATTCCCTATTTATCGGTTACGTCGTAAGCGCAACTCCTCTTAAACCACTTGAAGGATTTTGATGAAACTTTACACAAAGAAAGGACACTATATGGAGATGTGCAAGAAGGAATATAATTATTGTGCGATACCAGGAAGGGGAGATAATCTGACTTTGACTTTACGTTGATTCCCTGTTTATGGGTTTCCTCGTAAGCACAACTCCTCTTAAACCACTTAAAGGATTTTGATGAAGCTTTACACAAAAGAAGGACACTATATGGAGATGTGCATGAAGGAATATAATGTTTGTCTAAAACCAGGAAGGGGAAATAATTGGACTTTGACGTTTCATTGATTCCCCATGTATGGGTTACCTCGTAAGCGCAACTCCTCTTAAACCACTCGAAGGAATTTAATGAAACTTAACACAAAGTAAGAAAACTATATGGAAATGTGCATGAAGGAATATAATGATTGTCCGAAACCAGGAAGGGGAGATACGGTAATTCGACTTTGACTTTTCGTTGATTCCCTCTGTATGGGTTACCTCGTAAGCGCAACTCCTCTTAAACCACTGGAAGGATTTTGATGAAACTTTACACAAAGTAAGAACACTATATGGAGATGTGCATGAAGGAATATAATTATTGTCTGAAAACAGGAAGGGGAGATAATTTGATTTTGAGTTTTCATTGATTCCCTATGTATGGGTTACCTCGTACACACAACTCCTCTTAATCCACTTGTAGGATTTTGATGAAACTTAAGACAAAGGAAGAACACTATATGTAGATAATAGGCTGAAAAAAAGTGAATTTTATATTTGTCTGATTTAGACAGAGTGTTTTCATTGGAAACCTTGTGAAAAGTTCTTTCTTGTGTCCATACTTGTATTGTGTCCACACTTGTACTGTGTCCACACCTGTATTGTGTCCACACCAACTTAATTTTGCTTTTACCATATCGATTCAGGGTTCAATGAGCGGGGGGTATATTTGGCTGCCATTCGGCGACAGCTCTTGTTATTTTAGTTGTTCCTTAAAACTGAAACCTGCGAATATGTTCCAGTTGAAGAAACCGCGAAAATAAGCAAGCGCGAAAATTAATTCATTTTACAGTAAGTGTCTTTGGTTAAAGTTATAAATGCGGTATTTAATCTGGGAAACCTATGATTATTTAATGTGTACATGTCAGAATCTATAAAAAGAACATATCAGATAAATTTTAATTAGCTTTTAATGCAGAACATGTGAACTTCCGTCTCCAAACAAATTACAAAAATAGTTTATCAAATAGTACGTTTTGAATTTTAAATTATACAAAATGTAGTCCTCAGAAAACACTGGCACATTTAAAACACAGAAAGCAAAAAAGAGCATATTTTCTGATATTCATGTCTTTATATTCTTAATATAAAAGTTTGGACACAATGCAAGCACTGACACAGTTCCAGGAAAAAAATATGAGATAAAAATGACGTGTGAAGGATAGACAGAAAGCCACAAACGCAATGAGTTGGTTAACAGGAAGTGGTACATCGATATGGCGGAAAAGAAGAGACACACTATTGTACCTGATACTGAAGCTCAATACCAAATATCAAGTGGCTGTCATGTATGGTTGCTGACAAAAGGGTGAAGAAAAAGTCCAATAATTTGAAAAATGAAAAGTAAAATCGGATTCGATATGGTCGAAAAGGGGTAAACAGGGAGTGGTGATTCGATAGGTCCGAAAAGGGAATGCGCAGTAAAGGACCCATACTGATGCACCATGCAAAATATCAGGTGGCTGTCATGACATTGTGAGGTTGCTAGGAAAAGAGTGCCCAATTTTGGGGAAAAAGTAAGAACTCACGAAGTCGGTACACTGGAAGTGGTGATTCAAATGGCCGAAAAGGGGAGGCGCAATAAAGGAACCAATACTGATGCACCATACAAAATATCAGATGGCTGGCATGTGCGGTTTCTGAGAAAAGAGTGACGGAAAAGTCCAATTTGAAAAATGAAAAGCTTAAACGCACAAAGTCAGTACACAGAAAGTAGTGTTTCGATATGGTCGAAAAGGGGAGCCCCAGTAGAATACCCCATACTGATACACAATACCAAATATCAAGTGACTGTCATGTAGGGTTGCTGAGAAACGTGTGACAAAAGAGTCCAATTTTGGGGGAGTAAAACACACAACGTCTGTAAAGAGGAAGTGCTGCTTCAATATGGCCGAAATGGTGGGGGGGGGGCAGTATAGGACCCATATTGATGCACCATGCCAAATATCAAGGGGCTGTCCTGTGTGATTGCTAAGATAAGTGCCACGAAAAGTTGGATTTGGGAAAAAAAGTAAAAACGCTCAAGTCGGAAAACAGGAAGTAGTGATTTGATATGGCCAAAAATTATAGGCGCAGTATAGTACCCCATACTAATACACCACACTAAATATCAAGTGGCTGTCATGTGAGGTTACTGTGAAAAATGTGACAAAAAGCCCAATTTGGGGGAAAAGTAAAATTTACATCGTCGGTAATTTCGATATGGCTGTAATGGGGAGGCGCAGTATAGGACCCCATATTGATCCACCATAACAAATTCAAGTGGCTGTCATGTGCGGTTGCTAAGAAAAATGCGACGGAAAAGTCCAATTTGGGGGAAAAAAGTAAAAACGCACAAAGTCGGTCAACAGGGAGCGGGGATTTGATATGGCCAAAAAAGGGGAGGCGTAGTATAGTACCCTATACTGATGCACCATGCAATATATCAAGTGGCTGTAATTCGCTGAGAAAAATGCGACGAAAATATGTGTGACGGACGGACGGAGGGACTGAATCACGGATGGACAGAGGCAAACAGTATACCCTTCCTTCGGAGCGGGGGGATAATTAGAGAACATGTCAAAGAGAAACCTAGACATTTTTAAACGGATTTGTCAGGGAATAAAGGACCGTTTGTCTGATAGATCTGTCTATCTATCTTAGTATTTTTGAGATGGATATGCAGGGAAAATATCATTGATTATGTACATGCTAATGAATAGGAAAAAGAAGGGAAACGGGGAATGTGTCAAAGAGAAAACGACTCAAAGGGGAGTAATAACAACTAAAAAGCCACCATAAGATCTTCAATGACCGGTGAGGAAATTCCACACCCAACGGCAGGTCGGAGTTGGCCCCTAAATAAAGAGTAATTTTTAAATAAAGAGAATGCATATTTTTGAGGTTTATCATTGGAAGTTTTATTAAATATTGTAAATGATATATATCTTTTATTCTTATACAAGTGTTGACACAGAACTTGCTGTTGTCACTGTGTACTAATATTTAAAAGTCTTGTCAAACTTAGTTTTAAAAAAGCAATGAATAAACACCTCTTTGTCGAAACGACAATCTTAATGCAGAAATTACATTTGCAATAGCTTCGATATTGAAGTTATTTATTGCCACAAGGTCGATACCTCTGCTGGCGGACCGTCAGGTCCGAGGGAAACCACCAACTGACCCATTAGTACAGTACATCGGTACAAATCCGAGAAAAAATGATTTGTTCAGAATCTTGTAATTTAGTAATTTATTAATACTGGGTGGATTGTCAGTCTGTAGTGTATTCACTCACCAAGCAGTCAAGTACCTCTGTACCGCCCCACCAAAAATTAAAAAAAAACTAAACAATAACCAAAAAACAGTAAGAAACAAAACATAATAATAAAAACGGTCTGATTTGTTATTATCTTGCAATATTTATAAATGTGGGAAAAATATTATTTAAAACTTACAGGTACCGTTCCTTGGATAAAGTACATCGGCAAACTAATATCTAAGCAAAAATGATGAAAGGAGGAATTCCAAAAATTCACAAAAATCCATAATCGCGGTTATTTATATCCAACACGAATTGAGACAGCATGACGAAGACAAAACAAATAAACAAAGAAAATTTGAGTCCTCGGCTGATTTTGGCGTTTTATTTAAGATTTCATCGTTATTTGTTTGTCAGCATTTAAACATAACTCATATCTTAGTCTTCCAAAAATTTGATTTGTGCTGCTCTTAAGTGACATAAGTTGTCGAAATTTCCATCTAAAAAAACTAAATTTACATTTTTTGGGGTATTTTATTCATCGGCAGACCTAGCCCTCGATAAAAGGGTGGTTCCAATGGGGTTCCAGAAAAGGGGGTTCTGTGTCAATTTTGTGCCACTTTTTATAGATTTGTTTAGCCTAAATTCTGCACGAAGTAGAAAAAAAATTAGAGAGGGAGGAGCGGGTTTTAACCCCGATCCCCCTCCCCGATCCGCTTATACTCATTTATAATTCATATTTTCAATATCAGTAAGAATATTGAGAGTGGATTAAAGCCCTCCCACTCCGATAATTTTTTTCCTGAGTAACTTCCATTGTTGCTCCTGTCACGCAGTTTGACTGGTCCGAATATTATTTGAGATGGAAACGGGAAGTAAAATTGGTATCAGACTGCATTCCTGGAGGTCAAGTTCGTGTGTAGCGAGACACAATGTTTCATGCCAGTTGAAATATTGTTAACTTTAATTTGCTTTTTGTCATCAGTGAAATTTTAAATTAAGCTCATTTTACTAATTTTACGCATTCCATTGGAGGTCCATGGGGTCTAGCCTTCCATTTACTGATACGTTCATTTCCTTTCATTCCCATATGCAAGATCTCTGAACTTTTGTACAAATAGTAGACTTCAAACATGAGGTTCGGATTGAAAAATTGGTAAGATACTCTACTACAATTTGAATTCAACTTTCTATTACTTTGTAGGTAAAATAAAATTGTTTTATAAATTTACAAATAAATATTATTACAAAACCATTTGTAACGTTTTGTAGAGCGAAAAACTTATATTTTCTGTAGGAGTGGTAAAACAAAATATCAACATAGGAAAACCCATTTAAAAAAATAAGATTATGACGATTACAGATAATTTATAATCCAACTTTCATAAACGTGATCTGTAAAAAATAATTCAATGCATTTGACAGGTTAATTATGAAAATGTTACACAAATAGTTGAAAGAAAGATAAAAATGGTAAAAACAAAAGACAAAACTCTTTAGCTATATTTGATATTAATAATTATTGGGATTTCGTTTGGTTTTATGTATCTTTTAAAAAAATTTTTTTTGAAATTATAGATTACCTATGTTTGGGTTCTAGTGCTGCTGACGAGGAATTAATTCCGTAGTGGCCATACAGCTCATAGAAATTAACATATGTGTTATGGTCTCATTTTCATTTACTCCATATCCTTTCGTAAAATATTTTTGAAATAAATTACTTAAAAAAGCTGCTTCGCGTAAAAAAAATTAAAAGTTTCTTCCTATGAATAAAAAAAAATAAATTCGTGGAAAAGTCAAAAGTCGTTATTCTCGAATAGAGTCCGTCTTAAAAGAGTGTAATTCTGCTTTAAAAAGTGGTAAACCCGAATCTCAAGCGTGCACGACACGTAGATTAATATTCGTAAGACTATAAATGTTTTCCTATATGCTAAATGTCGAATTTCAATATGAGTCGTGGCGTGAGACGACTCATATGAGTAATATTACACTTCAACTAAATACTCAAAATAGTAAAGCGGGTTATTAAAGAACATGAATAATAAACCTTCTCGTGAGTTTCTTGATAGACCTGATTTTTATGGAATTTATTGGTGATTATTTGATTATTAGAGCCTTTCCTGATTATTTGGTTACCATATTGTGTGAAATTTACTAAAATTCCTAATTTTAAGTTTTACTAACAATAAGAAATTACTGATTACATGTGCAAAAAAGTTATGATTACATGATGACTGTTAGTAAACAGATGTTGCTACTCGGATACCGCCTTCAGGAAGAAGAGTACAAAAGGGTTCCAAGAAGAAATCCAGAAAAAGGGGCTCAACCCCGAAAGCCCCCAACCCTCTGGATCCGCCAATGTTTTCTGTTATGTTTAATTTATGGGTATTGCATGGGCATGGGTTAAGTATTCTGGTATATGCATGAAATCATAATGCTAAACACCTCACGGGAAGGGAACTTGGTGGAAGCTTTATACTGAGAGCCATTTTATTTGTCTGTTGGTAATGAGTTTGACCTGGCATGACTGCTAGTCGTCTTTTGTAATTTCATGTTTATGTCTGTTATTTAGTTCTTTCAGTTTCATTTTTCACAATTGACTCAGTCCTGTTGCTAACTGAATTTTACTGTTGTTACTTTTGTTTTTTTATCAATCACATTGGCTAGGGGAAGGTTTGGGCCAAATAAAACTTTGTTCCATTGATTTATTTTTTTGCCTTTTTGGGCGCCATTTAGGGCTTGCTATATGTTGTGAGGTTCCTCACTGTGTTGAAGACCGTACGGTGACCCCTAGATGCTTTGTTTTTGGTCGTTTTAACCTGGATATGGGATGTTGTCTCCTTGACATTTACCCCATTTCCTTTCTTTTTCATAGTAATAAAATTTCTTATAGCAACTTCATATTGTTTAGCCCCGCAGCAGCAGGTTTGCGCCTGTCCTAAGTCAGGAAATTTATTAAGCCTTTGTGTGTCTTGTCTGTTTTCTACTTAGTTTACTTTATGTCTATTGGAGTCTAGGATGATGTTTATTTCGGTGAACTTGCTTTATTGTGGGGCCGACCTAGACCTGCCGTTGGGTGAGGGGGTTTTCACCATTCATTGAAGATCTTATGGTGGCTTTAAGTTGTTATTACTCCCCTTTAGCTCGTTGTCTCTTTGACAAATTCCCCGTTTCCCTTCTTCCTTTCTATTTACCAGTTAAGTTTATGTTTGTTGGAGATCCCGCATCCATGGGTAAAGTCTCATGGATGTAGCGTTGCTCGACATGAATTCCGCTCAAACTGATGCTAGGGGCCGTCTTGAACATTCTATGAGGTATGAGTACAGTTCATTGTTGAAGGTCTCATGGTGGCTTCAAGATAAAGAACAATAATGAAAGCGTTGTTCCATTATTTAGCTTTACAATGTATTTGTAGAGACTGTCTCATTTGCGTTTAATCATTGTTAATTACATATGTATTGTATCTTTTCAATAGCTCAAGACTCTAGTGCTTTAGTCGGAAAATGGATGACAGCCATTGTAAAATTAATCGAATGTTGTTTACGTTCTCCCATCCATTGGCTAAATTAAAAACGGATGTGACATTGTTCGACAATAAGCATTGAATTATTATATAGATAGCAGTGATTTATCGAGTTTTCTCAGTCAAATAAATCTCATATTTTCACTCAGTGAAATAAACAATTTATTTTCACTCTAGGAAATGACGTCACATAGTTATCGTCAATGTAAACACATGGCGCATTGATATAAAAAAGATAATCCCCATATTAAAATTGCATCAAAAATCTGTTTATACATTTGAAAATCTATATAATAATAAGTATAGCTAATCAACCGTGATGAAAATCAAAAATAATGTCACTCGTGTCGAACAACGCAAAGGATTAAACTCGTTTTGGAACAAGTTCCAAAACTCGTTTAATCCTGCGTTGTTCGGCACTCGTGACATTAATATTATTGATATTCATCATAGTCGATTAGTTATACTATAATTCTTCTCAAACCGGTGCTAGTCAAACCGACTTCAACTTACTTTGAAGTATGAGCAAAGCTTATTGTTCAAGGCATCATGGTGACTTCAAAATTAAAGACAACTTTTACAAAAGGGTTACAGATTTCATAAGTTGTTGAATACATTTAAGAAGTTTTGTAATAGATATAAACTTGTTATACTAAATATGGCGTTATTTGTACTATGGGCATTTCTAGTCCTCAATTTTACGGAAATGTTGTTAAAAAATGCCAGAAATTGATGAAAAATCCAGAAAAGCTGGGACGTAACTTACATTCTTTACGTAATACGGGATATCGGCAAGATATTTTGCTTGCATCCGTTAAATTAGCTTTGAGACCTAGTGACCTGAAAATTTTGCACACATACTGGGCTAGGGTTCTCACTGATACTGCCGATGTCTACTGAAATTTATGATGATTCTAGGCTCCTTGAGCTAGCCGGCAGTTTAGCAGCGAGCACCCCTTGACCCATCTTTCAAAATTACGTATTGTCTTTTTCTCTCCTTTCAAGATTGTGGTCATGGAGTTAGTAGTCTACCCGTATTGGGTTTTATTCGTATGCTTTTATACTATAGGGAAACGGGACAGATAAAGGGGAAATTTGGGTACCCATAAACCGGTTTAACCCTACCGCTGGCTTTTGCTAGTGCCGGTACCAAGTCCGGCTGTCCCGAGTTCCTATCACTTGTCTTTTGTCTTATACGTGCTTTTCTTGTGTAGTTCCTTTGCAACTTGTTGCATGTAATTATAATTTTCAGCCATTGTAGGTGTTTCCTGTTATCCATTTTTAACAATAAAAGCGTTGTTCCATTGCTTTGTTTTACCATGTAATGAATGGATACATTGTAACAAAAAACACCTTCTATGCTTGAAAATTACAGTTACAAGTATTTTAGATACTTTGTTTCATGTGCATTAACTCAATTTTCTTTCATTGTTAATCGGTATCTTTTTCAAGTTGGAGGGTAATACATGCTGTCAGGAAACACTTACCCTGTCGATGCATCCTGTCTCAATCCTTAGGGAGTTTCTAGTGGTCATGTCCATGTCTCATGCTTGTATCTGTTGAATTAATTGCGAGGCTCAATCGTCTGAATATTTTCTTGTATATTTATCTGTAAGAGTTATTCAATGAATATATATATATATATAAATGAATTGAATTGATATGTTGATGTTTTTCAGTTCCTTGGCAAAAAACCTACAGAAATTTCGCTTGCTTTTCGTTGTTTTTTTTTTTTTTTTGCCTTTTGATAATATAAATATATTGTTCCTTGTGTCTAGTATAACTTTGGCCTCAGAGAGGAAACCATTATAGAAGCTGGACACATGTTCTTATCATTACACCAAGTTACTCTTTTTTACCTATTTGCCTTATATGTATGACTTTAAAATTTCAAGATCGATATGGACGCTGTTGAAGATTCCGCAAGAGCGTAGATTAAGAGAGAGACAGCCCAAGAACCAGAACTTGAGTCCTTGTCAGATTGGATAAAATTCATTCGGTCTTTAGTATGGTGTCGTGTTAACAAGTTACGCAGATGTGTTAACAATCGAGCTAGTCTGTATTTGAAGATCATAAAGCCAGTAAGTGCCTCTCTAATTTACATTACAAATATGTTTTTGTACCTGCAGACAAAACTTCTAATAACATCGTATTTGTATGTAAAGCACGTTATTACAACTACCTCATCAAAGATCTAGGCATTGATCACAATACAACAGGTAGTGCTACATACAAAAGAGCTTCATTTGACAAAAATGAACTCCTCTCCAATCACAGTTCATTCATGTCCTTGAATATCCATACTAAAAATAACAATCATTACCTGCCATACCTATATTGGGTACCAAAATTACACAAAAATCAATAGAAGGAGAGAAACATCGCAGGATCTTCGTTTTGGTCAACTACTGAACTGTCAATTGAACAACCTGAAATATTTCTGCAGTCAAAGACAGGCATTAACCATAGTGTGAAATAATTTATCCCCGAAGTGACATATTCAATTCGGGATACTTGAAAAAATTCGAAGGATTTATAGGAATATCTTAAATCCCGTTCATTTTCTCAAATACATTCTCTCAAAACATTTGATTTTTTACCACTGTATACCACACTTCCTTCTGATAAACTAAAATCACGAAATAAAAGTGTCAAAAGCGAGATGGAATAATGAATCGGTCTCAAATCTCACCCGAAAACTATTCCATATTTGTTGCCGTTTTTTTAATGAAGAATTAAAATTTGTTTGCTGGCAGCATGTGTTAAAACCACATGGTATAATTTTTTAAAATTTCCTACACAAATACACGTCGATCAAATTTTCACGATAATTTTATCTTGCAGAAATCGTTTGCTGATCAGAAAAGTTGACCAAATTTATTGTTGAAAAACAATTTGTTGATGGGTTTAACATTTCAGGTAGATAAACATTTTTTGCGGCACTTGAATCCCTTGAGGACAATTTCTGTCTGAACTGTGATTCAAGACTCTTTTTTACTAATACTTGTATGATCATTTCATTTTACTGTCGACGACTTTTCAATAGTAATTACCGTTAATTTGCTACCGGACATTAACGCAATGGAAGAGGGTTTGGTGTGCCATAAAACAGGTTTTACTCGCCACTTATTTTTACATTTCTGTACCAAGTCAGAACAATTGCAGTATACAATTTTCCGGCGAATTTCCACCTGCTTTGTCGTTTTTTACTGACTCATTCAAAGTATATTTCGCGGTATGCAGTTTTGGCGGCTTTGGGTAATTGCGAATAAAGCGAAAATAACCATAAATATGTCCTTGCGGACATATATTTAAATGTATCTAAACATCATTATATATATATAGAAATTGTACATTTCTTTAGAAAGGAACCTCGATACTGCCCCCTTCAAAAATAAACTGGCAAGCATGATTTCATATAAAGAAAGACACAGTAACCAATAGAAAAGAATGGTACAAACGAAAAACTGTCGAGCAACACTGCATCCATGCCTTTTACCCATGGATGCGGGATCGTTACAAACATATTATCAACTGGCAAAGTGTTCTTACAATCGTTGTCTTCCTTTGCCGAACAAAAAGATTAAGAGAAGACATTCAAAACAGTAAAAGAACAACAGGACAATCATCCATTCAAAAGTAATAGAATTTGGCATCATAACAGATGAGATTTTGACACAATAAACAGGTGGTCAGGATGCCAATTTTACATTATTTGAACTTTTATAGCTTTTCAATCAATAAGAAATGCAAAGAAATACACTTGAACTTTGTCGAATATATAAATATAAACAGGTCGTTTGAAACGAAGTTCTAAAGATCTATATATCATAGAAATTCTTGATACATTCTGCTGAAATTTATATAAACAAATTTCATCTATCTTTTCCAATAAGATAGAAAAAGGCTTAGAAAATGAAAACTAATAGTAGCACACCGACATCTTATTTGTACAAAAGTAGTCCATTACATTACCTGCAAAGAGAAAATTGTTATTTCAATTTTTCCTCTGTGATACATCTGCAAACGAATACCGAAGCAAAAACGAAGAAAGGGGAATTCTAAAATCACAAATCCAAAATCACGGCAATTCACATCCAACACGAATATAGAAAGTTTGACAAAGACAAAACAAATAAAAAAAATGAACAAGAACGCCACACAACTAAAACACTAGCAGTGTGAACCTCTTTAAAAACTGACGTATCATCAGGTGCTCCGGAAGGGTAAGCATGATTTGCTCTACGCGTGGCATCCGTTACACTACCAGTGAAAAATTCGGTTTTGTCACAGTCGGTGTTAGTCATTCCGGTAACAAACTCTGGATCTACCCAAATATATCTGTTCTCATTTGTGACATAGAAACATTGAAATCGTGGTGACGACCGTAAAATTTCTCTAGTGATTATTGCAACAATGACTTAACATATCCTTGATATATAAGTAATTTTGCTCTGTTGACAAAATCGCTGTACAAACTACAGGCACGGCAATAGCGAATAAGTTGTGACATGTACACGCCATATGCCGGAGATGTGGGAATATTACTGCTCAAAAACGGGAAGTTCACTATTTGAAAGTCGAAATCATTACGCGTGTCGTAAAGTTTTGTTTTCAGACATCCAGAGTTGTCAGTGTAATGGTATAGGTCCAGGTATGATGCTGATAATGGTGTATAGGTGGTATCTTAAATTTCGAGTTCGTTTGGGTATATACGATGAAGGTTATCCTTAAATTGGGGATTGTTCAATTAAAGAACATCATCTATATAACGGAAACTGAAATAAGAAGATATGGCTAGCTTACTGCTTTTTTTTTCTGAACTAGCCACTGTATGAACCTAGCTTCATACGAATAAAGGAACAAATCTGCTAAAATTGGTGCACAATTAGTCCCCATAGATATCTCTATTGTCTGCTGGAAGACTTGTCCTCTAATTCTACAAAATTAATATGTTGTTAATCAAGAATTCCAGCATTGCGATTACATCCTCCTCTGTATACTCTTTGTATGAATCAGTTGGATGTTTAACAAAATAGGCCCAATCTTTAACCAACATTAAATATGAATATCTTATTTCAACCTTTTTAGTTCAGAAAGGCTGATGTATTAAATCCCATAGTACTGACTTAAGCTTATCGTGTGGAAGGGTAGTATAGAGAGTAGAAAAATCAAATGTTTTGACACTGTTGCAGTGGTTGAGTTAAGTTGAAGATAGATATTCTAATAAGTCTTTTCAGTTTTTGAGAATCCACATCTGATTCACTCAACTTGTTGAGTATACTTGATCACTATATATCTTGAGGCCATCTTTGACTGCAGTAAGTAATGAAGTTAGGAGCTTGGACAGGGGTTTGTTGTACATTTGGAAGACCCAGCAATGTATCTTTGTTTGTAAGGACATTTATGTAATTTAGGTACCCAGTAGATACAAGACAGGTTGTTGTTCTCTTCACTCAAATAGATACCAAAAAAGAGAGTACTAATTTGTGATTGTTTAGTATGTCCTCCCTTGGTATGGTGGAGAGTTTGTTTGTGGGTTGTCAATGCCCATCTCCTTCATTAAGTAGTAATTGTAGTGTTTTTACAGATAAATGTGGGATGTGAGGAATGCGTGTCTCCTCTCCAGAAGGGTTGGTTGCTCGCGATCACAGTCACTGATTGTTAGAATTCAATCATAGCGTCAGATATAATGTGCCGTTTTCCGACTTTAACCATTGTGAAAAGAGGTGATCGTGTCTAATGAGGTCAAACTCAAAGAAAACATTTATTTCAGATGAGCAAAAAAGTGGGTTATGTTTTTGATCTAAATTCCCTTGAAATATTTGAGAAAGATATTTCACAACTGTATCTCGTGAGAAATGACATTTCTATTCTAAATAATTAAATCGGCTATCCTCGCGTTTAAAATTAAAGAAATCTAACCATTTGTACTGTAGAAATGTGTTTCTCACTCGATACAGTTGTGGGTTCATAGTAATACCCATAAATAAGTTGATACTTTCAAAACATCATGAATAGATAGACCTTTTTGTAAAGACCATTGACAGTAAAGGAACTTTTAGTACATAAAAATGTTTACTGAGAAAATTATGTTTGTTTCAATAATACGTTATAAAATATAAATTGCATTACATTTATCATTATCATAACATGATCAAATTTAGCAAGCAACCTTACCAAAAAATCATATTCAACGAGAACATATGACGATCTTAATTGCTCCTTCAAAAATCTTACTTACAACCTAGAGTGCTCTCTTTCTGGATCAGTTTTCGTAGACAAAACAAAAGACAGGTGGAACAAACGTATATGCGAATATTGACAGGAGATCTAGGACAACAAGACTCGACATTTCAATCAACCTGTCCATTCAATTGTCAACATGAAAGTCATCATTATTTAAAAAAAAACTTAAACATCACACAAATAACCTTACACTTGTGTTGTCTTAGTCGTAGTTTTGTCCTTATCTATATTCGATAATGTGATTCTGGCAGCTTTACGGAAACATTAGTATCAGTAAAGTAATTTTCAAATCATTGATAACGGTAATTAAAAATGAAAGTATACAAAACTTCATCTCAAGTTAGCCTTAATTTTCTTGAAAAAAAATACTTGGTATCAAAAGTAAAAGAACTGATTTAAGTATGATACAAAGTAGAAACTGATTCTGAATGATATGCACAATTAGGAAATATTTACATTAAAAACTGAAATAACTCATTCCTATGTTCAATCTACCTAATCAATTTGACCGTATAATGTAGATTTTGCCCAAAATGATGCAAAAATGTCGTACTTTGTGCAACAGAGACGGGTGTGGAAAATTTGAAACACATAATCAAATTCACACAATGCCTTGACTGACAAATAATGCATACATTTTTCACTATGTATCTATCACAAAGTTGCATTTTCAAGTCGAGCAGATCCTTTTAATAATCCACAAATTGCCACCCCTAAACATACGTTGACAACGAATGTCACCATAACGTTGTAGCGATGTTGAAAATGTACTTTTCACAAAACTGGAACAATAATTTGCAACACAAGTTATTTAGTCATCTTCCTCTTGTAATTTCTCAGGAAGGATTTGTGAATTAGTATACGCAATTAACAAATAAAACAGTACCAACTTTCAAATGTTGTTTGTATATAGATACTGTAAACAGTGCGATTTTCGCATGGTTTAAATTTCGTGATTTTAATTCCTTAACCTACATATATTCCCGAGGTTTAATTTTTTTTAATTTCAATTACGTTTCTTTACGTTGCGTAATGAAAAAAATCAGAAAGGTGAAATTTTTCGCGAAAATGAACTTATCGCGAAATTAACGAAAACTAGAAAAACTGTGAGCAAAGCTCACAAAATATATAACCCCCGCTCCCCCTAAAAAAGATCAAATCAAAATTTTTAATAGATGGTGCACAATGAGAACGTGTACTGAACATTCGTATCCAATGTTCGGTGTTATATGAATCAAAATCTTGGGGTAATATTACCCCATCCAATTTTCGGTGTTAAGTCAATCGATATCATGGGATAATATTATATCCCATCCTTTGTTCAACATTATATCAGTCAATATCTTGGGGTAATATTACCCCATGCCAATTTTGGGAAAATATTGTCCCATCCTGTGTTCAATATATCAGTCAAAATATAAAATCTTGGGGTAATATTACCCCAAAATTTTAACTTTATGTTGTAACTTTTGCTTTAACGCCAATTAACATACATAAATTGCATCATTATGGTCTGTTTATAATTTAAAACCTATAAAAGGGGCACTGTGGATTTTCCCTTTTTATTTTGCATTCCATTTTATGGTGATAATGTCTAATACCTCGTAGTAGGACGGACAGCCCCTAGCACCGGGTTGAGCGGAATTCTTTTCTAAATGTCGAACAACGCCAACAATCATATTATTAACGTGCTCCTACAATCACTGTCATCCGTTGTCAGACAAAGCACTTGTGGACAATCACAACATACAGACAAACAAAGGGCAGTCATCAAGTCAGTTGTAAAAAATGGCATTATAAAATAGTGAGATGTAGCCACCGTAAGCAGGTGGTCAGAATAGCATTTGGAAATTACAAAAATAACAAATGTCAAAATTTGAAAGTATGATACCATATCCATATGAGAAATTCTCTCACGAACTAGTACAACATGAATGAACTATATAAAGAGCATTCATCTATCGCACGGGGAATGTCTTTTAAAAAAACTTATTAATATAAACAATACATAGTTCTACACTGATATTGAGTTAGTGGTTTAAGTAAATGGTGTGATAACAACTGAGATGGATTATCCTATGGTATGGTGATAACTCCATGTTCTTTTGATAAACTCGGGTAAGACCAATTCAAAATAGCGTAAAAAATATATTTTATGACAATATGATCGACGGAAAAATTCTGGAATCACTAAAAATCCTTATGTAAACAGCACAATCAAATTTATTCGTTGGAAAGGACGACAATAATAAAACAGGGCGCATACAATCACAACATATGCGCAATGTGTAATTTCTCTCAGAAATTCTGTCGAATGAAATAAAGGGACAACAGGAAACACCTACAATGGCTGAAAATTATAATTAAAAGCCACAATCTGCTAGGGAACTACGCAGGAAAAACACAAATAAGACAAAAGACAAACGTAAACAACGATAGGAACTCGGGACAGCCGGCACTAGCAAAAGCCAGCGGTAGGAATACATCGGTTTATGGGTACCCAAACCTCCCCTTTATCTGTCCCGTTTCCCTATAGTATAGTAAACATACGAATAAAACCCAATATAGGTAGCCTACTAACTCCATGACCACAATCTTAAAAGGAGAGAACATGACAATACGTAATTTTGAAAGATGGGTCAAGGGGTCCTTGCCGCTAATCTGCCGGCTAGCTAAAGGAGCCTAGTCTGCTGGTAGAACACTGTCGCACTACGGAAGAAAAATCAAACTCAAAACTTCCCGCAGGATTTAGTCAAGAATCATCATATATTTCAGTAGACATCGGCAGTATCAGTGAGAGCCCTAGGCCAGTATGAATGTAAAATTTTCAGGTCACTAGATCTCAAAGCTAATTTAACGGATGCAAGCAGAGTATCTTGTCAATATCCCCTATTAGTAGTTGATATGGCAAAAAGCCGTAGGTTTTCAAAAAACGTTTTTTGAAAACCTACGGCTTTTCCCCATAGTTAACTACTATCTACGGGACTAACGAAAATAAGCAATTGTTATTCACTACAGTTGAGACGGGTAAAACGGGCTAGATTCTTAGTTCACTCACATTTTTTACGTTGCTTGCATGACACGGGTTATACATAACACTGACGTGTATCTCTGGTTCTACACTTTTGATTCCTATACATTTCTAGTAAGTCTGACAGGTCGTCACCAGTTACTCTCTCTATAACAAATATATTGTTAAAAGGATAATATAAATATACGATTTCCCCCCCTTCACTCACATTTTTTACGTTGCTTGCGGTTTAAGCATCTCATAAGTAAAACAAAAATCTTATAGGTTTTACTCTTTTTCCATCGCTGAAGACTCTTGTTTATCCTGTTTAAGACACTGCTTATAAACTCTATCA
>MJUU01006088.1:5269-15421 GCA_002080025.1 Modiolus philippinarum | reverse complement strand
GATCGACATGCTGCGGTCGTATCATGCTGCGCTCGGCGTAGCCCTTTATTTTACTTTTTTGGGCAATTTAGGGCTTGCTATATGGTGTAAAGTTTCTCACTATGTTAGAGACCGTATGGTGACCCCTAGATGCTTTGTTTTGGGTTGTTTTAACCTGCAGATGGGGTGTTGTCTCCTTGACATTTGCCCCATTTCCTTTCTTTTTCATATTTTAAGGAATTTTTTACAAAATTTCAAGAAAAAATTTCATTACTCACTCATTTCATTTTCAAGACTTACAAATTCATATACAAAGCCTATGAAAAATCTAGAAAGTGGACATTTCCCACCATATTATAATTGCTTGTATCTAAAAAATCAAGCACAAGAGCTTATTAACTTTTCTTGTTCATTGTCAATCTTTCATTAAGTCCTACAAATTCAGAACACTTCTATGAAATTCTCATAACTTTTATTTAAAGGTGGCAACTACAGAATAGATTGTTAATACTTATAAAAAGTAAAAGACTGTACCTATAGGTTAAGTTTTTTGTGTATTCAATACATATGTATGTAGAATTGGAAGAAAAAGTCTGCCCGCTCTCTCTAGACAGATAGTAAATATACTAAAGTGTTTAATTCAACGCTGGCTAGAATATCCCTGAAATAAGTTTTCCTGAAATATGGACTTATGATTATATACACAGTTGAGACTTGCAGCTGTAAACCCAACAGTACTTGAATATTTTTTTTTATTTGCTTAATATGAAGTGATGTATTGTGACAGGATTATCTCCCTTTATGAGGGTATCAAATTTTATTACTTCAGTTCTGCAGCTTGTATTTTTGTTCAGGTGATGTATACCTTAAATAAGATGACACACTAAACAATGAAATAGATATTACCAAGGCTCTCCAAAAAGACATTTGTCTATTTTTGCCTTATGTTAGTACATTTGGATAAAATTGCTATATTATTCCTGTAAAATCTAGGCTTTTTTGTATAATGAATCAAATATGAAATATTTATGTTTTATACAAATGGAAAAATTAGTTTTTGATTATTTATTAAGAGAAACAACATATTGAATGAGATTTATTAAGAGAAACAACATATTGAATGAGATTTATTAATATTTTCCATCAATAGATTATTTGTAATAAGCACTTTCATAGTTCAGCAGACATTTATATGTTTCAATAGATATGGCCTAAAATTTTCAAGGAAATACACAACTTTGTTGTTGCTTTAGCCCCCAAGGAAGTCCCCACCCTGGTTACCAAGAACTTTGGTACTGGCCAGAAAACCCAACTAATTAACCAAAATTTTTTCCATATGGGGGGGGGTCCAAATTTAAAAAAAAATCCCTAGGAATTTTAAATATTTCCAGCCTGAGAGGGGGCCTGTGCCCACTTGCCTTTCCCCCCTCCCCCAACCCAATTCCACCACTGTTGAAAAAAATGCTATATCTACAAGTTAAGAAATATTCATGAAACTTATGAAAATCTCCTTTAGAATTCAAAACCTACAAAAATAAAATATACTGCTGGATGAGTCTTAAGAATGAAGGTCTTTAGATGATTTTGTATTGCATTCAGTGAAGATCTTAGATTGCAAGGTTGTTTATGTTGTCCACATTTTTGACAGCTATAAATTGTAAAATATCAATCCAGTAAGCTAGAATTTAAAGCGCAAGGGTGAGTGAGCACTAGCGAGTGAGGCCTAAGCTTCGTTTTCTGGCAAGCAGGATGATAGTTTACAATGTACCAGCTTTCAAAATTCATATGGCTTGTTTGAGGCTTATTTGGGGGGTCCCAGTATCCCATATCCCAGTAAGTCAGGAATAAAATATCCCTTTGAAAATTTAAATTGTCAGTCTGGCATATGACTTGTGTTCTTGGCCTCAATTTCATGGTCTAGTGGGAATGTTAAGTTTGTCTGATTAAGTCCATTTCTCAATAACTAGAAGTGGTAGGTAAATCTGAAAATAAACATCATAATATGTCCTTGACATTGTAATAGAAAAAATACAGAATTTGAAACTTAATTTCCTTGGATTTTTCGTTACTTTCAATAAAAGTTCAATATTTTGTGAACATTAAGGTCATTTGGAATTTTCATATTATTGCATGATTGAAATTTAATTGGAAAACTGGTCATATTTAATGATTTTGTAAACCTAAAACATTAACATTATTTTTAGATTTTGAGAGAAATTGAGCTCATTAATTTTGTAAATACATAGTAAACTTAAACAATTTTGATTTAGAAATATCTTTAAAATTAATTAAAAAATTATAATACAGGTCACATAGTTATTAATTTTTGAAAGATAAATGTTAGACAAAACAAAAAATAACGTTATCACAAAAGGTAATTTGCTTTTTAAAAATTTGAAAATAATTTGAAAATAAAATTTTTGCTATACATGTAGTATGAATGTTAATTAACTTGAAATGCATATATTAGAACTATATGTTAATTGTAAACTGCAGATAAATTTTTGTCATGGTTTATTTGAATCTTTATTAGATTAATTTGTATTTTAAAAATATATGTATGAAATTTTAGTTATTATGCATAATAGCTTTTTTCTGTAACATCCTTTCAAGAAAGGAAGATATAAAACATTTCTCATTGCTATATTAAGTAAAGGTCAGTTTATCATGAAACCACCATTATTTTATCAACATATAGAAGGAAGTACTCTAAACTGTATGAATATGTTCTATTTTTAAAATTTTGACATAAATTATTTCACATAATACTGTTGTTGGAATTGACAACTTGTGACAATGCTTTATTTTTTAAAATTAATAAGTAGAGCCTAAGGGTCCACTAAATTAATGCTTTTTAGAATTATGGTAATATTTAGCATTCTTTTGTTCTACTTTTGATTTTGTAATTTGAGATTCAATTTTATCATGATTTTTTGGTCAATTAATTTAAGAGATTTTGATAATTGAGAAAATTTGAGAATAATTTTTTTAATTATATGCAATTGAAATCAACATTCAAGTCAATATTTCAAACAACAGAATGGATCATAAAGCATTTACGTACGTATTTAATAAAAAAAATGAAAAAGTTTGTTTACATTTGTGTTAAAGCAATGGTGGTTGATGATCTATGATTAGACATGTTGTAACCTATGGTTCAACAATATATAACCTATACATTTCTGCTTTTTCTTCTACAGTACTTGTACAGACATGTTATAATCATCACAATATATGTTGTTTGTTACATTATATCTTTGTTAGAATTGTGTAGTGCCAAAATAGTCACCTAGGTAACAATATAAACATTAGGTTCAAATTATGTGTTTTATTGTTTTACTTTATGTTCAGAAACAGGATCCAAGTTCTGCCTTTTGGTACAGCTCTTTTCAACATGGAATCTGTCAATTGTGCATTTGTATTCATGGGGTTGTTGATATGGTCTCTGCAGTTAAAAATCTATTGTAATGAATGGTTTTCGTGATTGACATTGAAAATTGTTTTGTATAAGTCAAACCTTAATTTTCCTCAAAGTTTTTTGCAGAAGGAATAATTATAGTTCCTGTTTACCAGATACTCTGATGTTTGACCAGATTTTTAGCTTGCAGAAGTGGAATGATTTGATTTTTGATCTGAAACTTGAAAATAGTAATTCTAATGCATAGATGATATTGCAGGACNAGCGCATGTTCTCCTAAACGGCTGTTTGGATTTTGATGAAATGTTACACAGTTGTAGTACACCATCTGAAGATGTGCATGAAGTAATATGGTTGCTGCCCGAAATTTTGAAGGGGAGATAATTAGACTTTGAATATTTTCTTGTAAAAGTGGGAGGCGAATCTTGTCAGCGCATGTTCTCCTAAACAGTTGCTTGGATTTTGATGAAATGTTACACAGTTTCAGTGATTTTTCTAGCGCTTGTCACTTTCGTATTTTACGAAACAGTCTTCAAAATGACGAAAGTTTTCTGAACCACTTTCGTCACTTAAAATTTGTCATTGTAAACTTTTTCTCCTTAAAATATTAAGATATTATATTCAGTGTCATATTTATGACAAGTTTACAACCCCAAGCCAATTAATTAATTACAAAGGTGATGTTGTTACAGGTAAATCTATAACTTATAGTACACCATCTGAAGATGTGCATGAAGTTATATAGCTGGTGCCCAAAAGTTTTGAAGGAGAGATAATTCGTCTTTGAATATTTCTGGAAGAAGGGGGTTGGAAGAACCTTGTCAGCGCATGTTCTCTCAAGCTGCTGCTTGGATTTTGAATAAATATTTACCCTTACCCATGAATGTTACACAGTTGTAGTACACCATCTGAAGATGTGCATGAATTAATATGGTGCTGTCTGAAATTTTGAAGGGGTGATTTGTCTTTGAATATTTTCTGTGTAAAGGGGAGGGTGATCCTTGTCAGCGCATGTTCTCGTAAACCACTGCTTGGATTTTGATGAAATGTTGCACATTTTTAGTACACCAGCTGAAGATGTGCATCAGGTAATATGGTTGCTGTCCAAAATTTTGAAGTGGAGATAATTCGTCTTTAATATTTTTGAGAAAAAAAGGGGGAGGTACTTGTATTGTATTTACATTTGTACTGTGTCCACAACTGTATTGGGTCCACACACACTTACATTAACACTTGCCATATTGTTTCAGGGTTCAATTAGCGGGGGGTATACCTGGCTGCCATTCGGCGACAGCTCTAGTTTGTTTTTGAGCAAAGCTTTGAAATGATGAGTCTTGCAAGATGTTAGCAGATCTATTAGCTACTAGTTCCTGTTTACCAGATACTCTGATGTTTGACCAGATTTTTAGCTTGCAGAAGTGGAATGATTTGATTTTTGATCTGAAACTTGAAAATAGTAATTCTAATGCATAGATGATATTGCAGGACTATAAGATGACTGCATACTCATACTTTAATTTTTGTCAGTATTCGAAATTTTTAGTCAGAAGCTTGGAAATGATGAGTTCGTTCTATGTCTATCGTTCAAATTCTACTTGTTTTCCAAAGAGGGTCTACTACAATGTATATTTCAGCTGTATCGAAAGACCTTTCTGATGCAATTTAAAGAATGACCACCTTTGTGTTGTTATTGTAAGTACACTTGCCTGCAGTGATGGGAGACTTTCGGTTCAATCCTCAATATAGTCCAACCAAAGAATTAGAATTGGGATTTGTTGCTTCTCCACTAAGCATTTGCCTTCATGGGTAAGGGTAAAGATTTGTAGACATGGAATCAGAGTATGTCTAGATGAGAGTAATCTATACAACCCAAAAGAGAGCAATTTGTTGTTTTTAGGTCACCTTTTTGTAGTTAGTGTGAGCTTTTGCCATCACTTGGGGTCTGTTGTCTGTCCATCCACCATAACTTTTTCAAAAATTTTGTTGAAACCATTAGGCCAAATGAAACCAACTTGGTTTGAATCATCACCATGGTATGGCTTCTCAAAATTGCGCTTTTTTAGTCCATGGACTTAACATTACTGCCATTGCTTGAAATAGCACATAGGGGAAAAAACTCAAAAATCATTGCAAATATCAAAAATCTGATGGGAGTCAAATTGATTAATATTACAAGATCTACCCACCCTGCAATTTTGAAAAAATCTGATGACCCATTTTAGAGTTATTGATCTTTTTATGTAATTTTTTTAGAATTTTGATGTTTTTTTTATTAAAAAAACAGATATAGGTTATGTTTCAATTGCCAAAATGTTCAGAATATCAAGGTCTTTTGAAGAAAATCCAAATTTCTATGTAGGAGTTCTGGCCCTTTATTGGTCATTTTTTTGTAATTTTATACCCTTTTTTTTATATTTCAAAAACAATTGGAGATAGAGGTCAAGTTTAACTTGATGTTCAGCATGTCAAGGACTACATTTTATTGTTGTCCAATCTCATCCAAGATGGCCACCAGCAGGGAACTTAGTTAAACATTTGACCTTATGGGAAAATACATTCAAAAATTTTTATGCCCCCATGACTATAAGTCGGAGGCATATTGTTTTACCCTTGTCTGTCCATCCGTCCGTCCGTTTGTCCCTTTGTCCGTCCGTCCGTCCCTCCGTACAAATAAAAAACACAACTCTTGATGTTTGCCAGAAGCTTTACAAGCAAATTTCAACAACTTCAAAGGAATCGAACTTAAAATGAGCAGATGTACACACACACATCATTTGGAATTTTCAAAATGGCTGCCGCTGCCATGGAAACTGAAAAAAAGGCAGGAAAATTCAAAGTTTCTCTAATTGGTTGAAATTTAAATGGGAGGTTGACTAGCACTCATGGTAATGATTTTTTGGCTTAAAATTTTCAAAATGGCCGTCATTGCCATGGAAACTGAAAAAGGCGGGAAAAGTAAAAATGCCTCATATTGGATGAAACTTTACAGAAAATTTGCCTATCATGAATAGAAACGATTTGAGGCTTTACTACAAGGAAATATGGTTACTGATCGAAATTTTGAAAGGGAGATAATTCAATTGTATATTTTCTTGAAAAAATTGGGAGGTATTTCATCATGTCCATACTTGTACTCTGTCTGTACTTGTACTGTGTCCACACCTGTATTGTGTAAACACACTTGTAGTTGCACGTACCCTATTGATTCAGGGTTCAATAAGCGGGGGCATAATTGGTTGCCATTCGGCGACGGCTCTAGTCTTATCTGAAACTGCAGAGCCAACTGTAACCAAACCTGGCCAAAATTGTTTTTAAGTTAACCCCTGCAATAAGGTGTTTTTCAGGTCAGCACTATATCCAAGATGGCTGCCAGCGGGGAACAAAATTTTAACATTTGACCATATGGAAAACACATTCAAAGATCTCTTGAACTACTGTGCGAATTTGAACCAAACTTGGCCACAATTTTCCTTAGATTGTCCCCTTTAAAAAAGTGTTTTTTGGGTCCATGCTATATCCAAGATGGCAGCCAGCAGGATACATAGTTTTAAAATAGGACTCTATGAGAAAACACATTCAAAGAACTCTTCTGAAACTGTTGAGCCAATTAGAACCAAACTTGGCCAATGCAGTCTTTAGGTTGTACTCTGCAAAAAAGGTGTGGTCAAGTGTGCGCTTTATCCATTATGGCAACCAGCTTGTAACAATTTTATCATTGTACCATATGGTACAAAGATCTTCTGAGCCATTTGGAACCAAAATTGTCCACAATAGTCATTAGGTGGTCACCTGCAGAAAAGGTGATTTTTACGTCAGCACTTATGTCTATATAAAAGATGGCCGCCATCGGGAACTTAATTTTAACATTGGACCCTATTGGAATTACATTCAAAGATCTTCTCCTTTGAAAACTACTGAGCCAAATGGAACTAAACTTGACCAAAATAGTCTTTATGTGGTAACCTGCAAAACAGGTCTGCACTATATCCAAAATAGATGCCAGCTGGTAATAGTTTTAGCATTGGACCCTGTGGAAAAACACATTCAACAGTCCTGTGAACTGCTTAGCCAATTAGAAACAAACTTGGCCTCAGTAGTTTTTTGAGCTGGTGTATCCAAGATGGCTGCCAGCTGGTAACATAGTTTTTACATTGAACCCTATGGGAAGCACGTTCAAAGATCTCTGAAACTGCTTAGCCAATTGGAACCAACTTGGTCACAAAAGGGTGTTTTTCGTGTCGGCAATACTTTCAAGATTGTCTCCAGTAAGGAACATAGTTTTAACATTGGACCCTATGGGGAAACACATTCAAAGATCTCTGAAACTGTAGAGCCAACCGGAACCAGACCTGGCCACAACAGTCTTTAGAAGGTGCCCTGTAGAAAACTGAACCAAACCGGCTTCGAACCAGTTGAAACACATTCAGAGGTCTTGTCCTTTCAGACCACTAGGCAAAGTGGAACGATGGTTTAATTTAGATCCTTTAACAAAGATGTCTATGTTAGTTGGGGTCCAGATGAGCGAAACAGGCTCTTGAGAGCCCCTTGTTTATTGTTTAAGCTCACCTTGAAAAGGGGACTTTGAACATGTGATTCTGACATATTAATGATAACCATCAAGGTAGAGCCTAGATGGACAGATCCTGAGGGAGAACCCCTTTCTAGAAAAATTAAGTATGGTGAATAATATAGCCTATATAAGGAACCCTCCTTTATTTGCAACACCCTTTTAGCTCGCCTGGCTATAACATAGTAGGGCTTTTGCCATCACTTTGCGTCCGTTGTGCCTCCACCCAATTTCATTCGAAGATCTCTTAAACCACTGGACAAACTGGAACTAAACTTGGTCACAATGATCTTTGAGTGGCCCCTTTCAAAATTATATCAGGCAGGCTACCAGCGGGTAACGTAACTGTGCATTTGAAACGACTGAAATCATATTCAAAGTTCTACTTTTATACTAGAAATTAGAAGAACGCCTATTCACAATGGTCCTTAGATGTTCAACTCTAAAAAAAATTGTGTCCATCACATATATGCACCCAATCCAAGATGGCCACCAGCTGAATCCTGGTTTGGATTCTACGGGATATTCCATTCTGATCTTCTGCTGCTGCCTATGTCAGCCATGGTCCAGGTGAGCGATACAGGCTCTTGAGAGCTTCTTGTTAGCTCACCTGAGCTAAAGGATCAGTGAGAGCTATTGCTGTTACTAGGTATCAGCCATCCGTCCGTCTGTTACCTTTTCTCATTTTCATCATCTGAAAAACATATTTAACCAAACTTAATAGAAATAATGTATGGAAGGTCTTGTAGAAAAGTTTCGTTCGGCGATATTATTAAAAATGGCCGCCAGAGCAGAACATAGTTTAGCATTCAATCTAATTTGACTAAACAGTATTGGAAATAATGTATGGAACAAATTTTTACTAAACTGTGTCGGAATGATGGATGGAAGGTCCAATTGCTCATTTCGGTTGGGTGCAAAAAAAAAAACCTGACCATGCGCGCGGAATGGACATAGAATAACATCGGACCATTAGGGAAAACTTTGAAACTGTGGAATCAAATTCATCCAAAGTTTACACGAATAGTGTAAAGAATATACTTTAAAAACTGATTTTCTTTTGTTCCAAAGAGTTTATATTATTAAACGTGCGGGGTGGCTCTTTTTAAAAAAAATGCTCATTCCATTTGGATATGACAAAAAAACGTGGCTGCAAAATGTAAAATATACAAATGTAGCCTAAAACTAGACCCTATGTGAAAATAACATTTCGTTTTCGGTCGTCAGCATAGGCATGGTTTGGTAGAATTTTTTGTCGGGTGAGCGATACAGGAATACTCGAGCGATTAGTTTGAAGCTGGATTTGACAGTGATAACAATACACCAATATTCATGTCGCATTATCCATTTGGCAAATTTAGCTAACATGAACTCCATACTGATGAAATAAGCATACATATCGACGGGATAAGCATCTATTAGAGATATTTCACATTCTGACGTAACTCTACGTAATTCGCCGAAAGAAACCTTTCATGACGAACCACAACCTAAATGACACAAAGGGACCATTAGCTGAAGATATTATTTTATTCATTTCCAATATTATTTATTGATTATTTCTAAGACGGTGACTAAAATGCATGTGTTTGTGAAGCTTATTTAATCATCATCATCACCTCATACACATGCAATATAAGACATCATCACATAGAAATAAAATCTTGTAAAGTCTTTAACCGGTCGAGTGCACCCTCGTACTGGTAGCTTGCCAAGTCGGTGAAATCACCAAACTATGGAAGTCTATTTCTGTCATCGAGATAAATTAAAGTTGCGATAAATTATCTCGACAAGTCGTGATAATTTGGGTATTTTATCGACATAACAAACAAATTATCACGATAATTTCAATGAAAAGTCAAGATAATTATGTTGACTAGTCGAGACAATTATATGAATTATCACGACTATTAGGGAGTAATTGCCCACATGTCGCATCGACATAACTGTTGTCGCGATAAATTATGATAACTTTTTTCAATAATAACATGACAAAATCGTGTTCTTTTATCTCGACTAATCACGAAAGTTATGAAATCTTTCAACAGGGAAAGTGCGTGCCTTATGTTTTTAGCCAAACTGGCTATAGAGCCAGGGCGAGCTTTTGCCATCACTTTGCGTTCGTGGTCTGTCTGTCCGTCCGGCGGAAACTTTTCATTCCAATATTTTTCCACTGAATCTACTGGGC
>MJUU01006083.1:827-27656 GCA_002080025.1 Modiolus philippinarum | reverse complement strand
ACGATAGTCGAATGTTTACTGTTCCATTTAAAACAATAAAACAAACTATAGACAAAAATCAAATTACGATTACCTGAATGGGCCTCTGACTCTAAGTTGTAATCATGACGTATATAGGTAAATTCGAATAGAGCCAGTATTGTAGCAGACTCCACAAACTTTGGGGTTTTATTCTGGGAATTTGCGTGGAAGGGCGGAAATGAAATTTTGCACACGTATTGATAAATTCTTTATGAATCAGTATGCCAATTNATTAACGTGAATATTTTATTTTGTAGATTGTTGTATGGTGTATATATTTTTGGACAACTGTTTAAGAGATATTTGAGAACTGCCGGCCAAGACGTGATTGTTTTGTTTGAAGTATTCGTTGAGTTAGAGACAGAAGTAATGATTTGATGTAATAGTCAGTGAATAAAGTATGCTACTCTTAGGAGAGCTCATTCCTAAATATACATGTATTTGAGTTTTAATTAGTAAATAATTTATGTTCGTTTAAGCAGAGCGAAATAGGACATAAATATACAATCCATCTTTCGGGTGGGATGTTAACTCAGGTCCACGTGTTGGAAGAAATGCCACGCTTCTTGCACGTTAAAGAACCCTTGTAGCAAGCTCTTTTCGAGTGGTCCGTAGGTGATCGGCTACAAGGCAAAATTTCCCGCCCCTTTCGATTTCACCCTACTTTTCCAGTGGTAGTCAGAATTTCCCGTCCCATGACCCTTTCCATACCCCAAAGTGATTTCTTATTAACAAACTTGTTCTCGTCTTGATATAGCTGAAATATTGCTCAGTAGACGTTTAACAATATTCAATAATTACATTTCATGAATATTCATTTGAATTCCGTCAATTTGATGGGTTAACGAGCTCACGTGGCATATCAATGTGAAGTTGCAATTCCCATGAACACATTTGATCATATGACAACGTGGCGGACAAATTAGTAAAAAAAGAATCCCATTGTATATAATGCACTATCTTTTATTATGAATTGGTTTTAAAATGTAATTATAAGAATTGAATGCATTATTTTGAAGTTTTATAGGGGTTATGAAAGTGTTGACCGGGCGCACATTTTCAACATGAAGCGCTACCATAAACTAATTGTATATATTAAATTTTATCATGTCAATAAAAAGATTGATTTAAACAGGAGATGATAATGACGTGTCTGGGTTTTAATTTGTAATGCTTGATAAGTTTAAAGTTGTTTTACGTCCTTTGAGCAATATTCCAGTTATATTAGGATGAGAACGAATCAATCAATTCAAATTTCTAATGCAACATTAATATAACAGAGGTTTTGATTGGCCAAAACTAACCGTCATTCCGCCATTTACATTTCTTAAAAAGGTACGTTCCTTGTTTAAGTCTGGTTCCTAATATGGCTACAAGGGAAAAAAAAGTTAAAAAAAGAACATGAAATCGTTGAATTGCAGTAGAATCGCAATAACAGTACATATTTGGAATACCCGAGGGCGTGAATTTTGATTTGACGGTCAAAATATCCGTTGGCTGTCAAATCTGCGATTGGCGCCCTCGGGTATTTAAAAAATGCACTATTATTGCTTAATTATTATAAATAACAGAAGACAAAAATAAAGGTGGAGGGGGAAATGAGTATTTATTGCCACTGCAAAAGGGGAGAAATGGGTAGGGACAGATAATTTATCCTAATATACCTTCTCCCTTGAGGAAAAAGTGAAAGGGTCTTTATAATGCACTGAGCGTGGCGTTTCTCTGCACAGTTCGTCTACAATGGTTCGCAGCCAGACTTTCCGTATTATCACCTGACTACCCTGCATCTCCGGTGGACTCGCCGGTTCGCATATCGTATTATCAACTCAAACGAAACAGAAAAACTGAAGATCCTCCATAATAGCGACACGTTGAAAAATAGAAAGAAACATATGAGATAATATCATCTAAGGTGTGCATCAAAATAAGACAGTTCGCTCTTTGGGATGCTGATGGGGCCCTGGGAACCTGTAATGTGTCAATCATGTAAATTTTTATCAATGAACCTTGTCAGTTAAAGATACCGTATAATTATCTATTTGTTTTGTTACAAATAACAGCATTGAATGTTATATTCAATGGATAGCTAAAACATTATATAAATAGCACGGTCTGTATGTGCGCCCAATATGAAACTTACTGACTGTATATATACCATATTAGGTCACTTACACACTGTGTCATGTTTACATCCTGCCTATAATTCAGCACAGTGTAAAAAACCGTTGAAATACGTACAGTGACGCCGCATAATGGCGGTGACTGACGGTATATCAATCAGGCACCCCATCTGGAATATACACGGTCGGCACGTGACTGACCAATCAACGTCTTGGGAATTTAATGGAGGGAGGATATTAGATAATATACAACGATCAAACTGAAGGGAAACATAATTTGACATTTTTTGGAGTTCTCAGTTGTGACGTCAATTCATTCATGGAGTTTATTACGGTTACAACTTGACAACAATCTAATCGTAACAATGTATTGGAAATTGCTCTTGCAAGAGAGCTTAAAGTGAGTCTTTTTGGGATATGCATGGCCGAAAATAGAATTTCTCACAGACTCTGATGATCTTTTGGCTGAATACAATATTGAACTTACTATAAGGTATAGCTATAGCTCATTTGACGAAGGCCTCACAGTGACTTCAGGATGACTAACTTACCATGAAACTACTTGATAGAATAAGTTTTGTGACACAATTTAAAGATAAGCATAATTTTTGCAAATTCAATGCTTTTGTACATAACAAATAGATGAATTTTTAGTTATTTCCAAACCAGATTTCAACGAGACCAAAACATGACCAGGATACATCCTTAATCTACCATTGTTTTTTTTAACACAAAGGAAGAAAGCAAATGTATTGAAAGTTTCGCAACATCAGTATAACTGAAGATGGATATTGTTTTTAGGTCAATTGATATCGTTGAACAAGTTATGAATCAGTAAAAATTATTTTTTTTTTATTTGTTGAATCCTTTCCACTATTTTTTATGAATGTTCGTTAAAATGTCAAACGGGTGTTACATTTTTGTACCATGTGAAAGTGCCGGGCAATACCACACGGTATTGCCTGATTGTGATTGTAGAATTACATCTCTAGTTTCGAATGAATGCATGATTAATATCATGTCGGTTGCTTGTATATCTTAAACGACTAAAGTGTAATTGTCTCTCTAGTTTAAATAATAAATGTTGAAATTTAATGTAGGTATAACATTCATCAGACAACAAAACGATATAAAAAATAACATGTCACTTTAAATTTTATAAATAAAAAGCTTCGATGTAGATAATGACCTCGACTTCGGCTCGGTAATTTTCGCCATCATAAATCAATACCACTCTGCCACGGGCAGTGAAAGACTGCCATAATGACAACTTTTTCATTAGCTATTATATAAGTAATAAATACAGCCATCTCGCTTATGATTGTTCCAAAAATGTCTCGTTCGATTGGATAAAGTCTCAAATGCATATGATATTTCTAGTTAATCTAATAACGTATAGTGAATTTATAACTTTCCTGGATTGACTCACACACAGTGTGTTGGGTGCTGTTAACAGAGCAGGACATGCTTACCCTTCCGAAGCACCTGATGTCACTCTCAGTTTCACTAGAGTTCACACTGTGAGTGCCTTTGTTTTGAATGTTGTGGCTTTGTGTCTGTCTTACGTCGTTGTTTTTTGTGTCTATCGTCACTGTTTTTCTGTGTTCTCGTTTTGGCCATGTCTTTGGACTTCGATTTTTTCGGATTCAACTCCTTTGTTCCTTCGGTCCTTCTACTGCCGTTGTTTGAAGGCCATAATCTTATTGCAGCAATTAGACAGATGTAAACTATATCACTTGGTATAGGTATGTAAATAGCACTTTATTTTTTGTTAGCAAAAGTTTACAAAACTACAACCTAATCATTTCATATTTTTCATAAAAGAAAAATGTTTTCATCACGTCTAACATTTTAAACACTCCATGACCGCCTCATTAATCACGACAATTAAAAACTTCTTCTCATGTGATCATTAAAGAAGTATTGTAACAGATGAATTTCCCTTATGAAAATTGTGAAGTTTAGGTCAAGGGCATATTTCCTTTTTTTTACTTATTACTGGGATGAATGTTTCTTTTTCCATTGTCGACAATCTTTCCATAAAAATTGCTGTTGAATACTTCCGCAATATATCAAAAGGTTAGGTGCGCAATGAAACCGGCGTTAATCCACCATTTGTTTTGAAATACCTGTACCAAGTCAGTATTATTGCGGGTTAAGAGTTTTTCTAGTTGTTTTGCATCAACGTTTTCTTTTCGCCCTTTGATTTCGAATCCGGACAATAATGTTCGATTATTATTGTTATTACTCGATTAAAATCCAAATCATCAGATAAATTATTAAAGTAAGTGAGAACCAAACCGTCAGTCTAAAAAGAACAATCCAAAGACAAAGGCAACATCGAAAAAAAGATACAAAGACATAACAGAAAAATAAAGACACACCCACATACAAAGATGAAAAACACGGACCCAATAAAAAAACCATGGGTGGGATCAGGTGCACTGGAAGAGTAAGCATCTCCTGCTTCTTATAAGACAATCGCCGTGTTGAACATGTCAACTCCAGTCGTGAAGTCAAATCCGGTAGAGGAAAAACAAGCTATAGTGGCAAAGAGAAAGATATGTTGTCATCTTTGAAACGGATATTCCATAGTGGTCCACAAGATCATAATGTCGACATTGCCTTCAATCTATGGGTAACATACCAATGCTTTAGTAGCCTATTTGTTAGCAACCGTGCACTAACAAGGAGTCATTGTATCGACCACAGGCCAATTAACTCAGCGGGTTGATTGATTGTTGTTTATCGCCAATTATGGCAATATTTCACCTACATCGTGGAATGAACTGTTGATTATATTATAAATATACGGGTAAAATGTCACTTTAAACGTATTGCTATGTAAAGTACATCGACACAGTCAAGTAAAATATGTTGTATTGTATAAGCACAATTACACAAATACACTCTGGCCGGTCTTCACCATTTAACCAGGAGTTGTTCGTGTATACCAAATACCACACCTTGTCAAAACAACTTGTTTTCTTCTGATTTTTCCAGAAGAATTGACTAGTTTACCAACTTCTGATTGTATTCCGTTCAATTTATTATTTATTTGCGAGTTCTATCTGTCTTCCCATATCTTTTTTGACGTATTTACTTATCAAAGGCTTCATACAAGAAAATTCGCAATCTCATCATCTAATACATCCTTTGCCGCCTGTTCAACAACTGTGTTTCCATAGATTCCTACATGACTTGGGATCCAAATATAAATGAATTCTTTGACTATAGCAACAAGTAACTTGTAGAATTCGACTATTTTGAGAATAACTGGGTGTTTTATTTTGCGACCTTCAATTTGCCAATAGACGTATGAGAGAATAAGAACAAATCAAAAACTTACTTTTTCGCGATGAAGCTACAATTTGAGTGCTTAATAAAAAGCATTAACTTCAGCAGTAAATATGGAACTAGAGGATGGTAGTCAGAAAGTTGCTTATAGGCCTTTATAGACAGATGCAGAGGCAAACCTGTCTCCATCCTTCGATCCATCTGTGTATATAGGTAAGTATTCAGGGTGTCCAGATTTCAATTTTGCATACTCCTGCTGAATAATCAGAGGATTAATGTAAGACTTTTTGTATTTTCGTAGTTCGAAATTAAATGCTGGTTTTGGGTTTAGCAGTGGATTTTTTGGAGTTTATAAAAGCAGATTCCAAGTGTGATTTGATAAAAAGTCCAAACGGTTTAATTACATTTGACCGTTAATCATATACTGTCTTGTGGGGTGGTTTTAGAAATACAGTTGTGAGCAGAATTTAGAGCATATGAAATCATCTGAAGCTAGATCCTAAAATAACAATTAGTATTAAAGTGTGACTTGTAGTGAAACCATAATTTATGATGAATTGAATTGTAATTACCTTGTCATAACTTGTACTGTGGTTTCGAAAGGAGACAAACGAAAGGCGTATTGTTTTGCTCTCTTCCGAACATCTCTGGGATATCTTCCGATGAAGCGACCCAAAATTGGATCGGGACCGCTTCTGGAGATATTCTGAAGAAGAAGCAATAAAACACAACAGAATCAATATGGCGTCGAATATTGCCGAATTTCTTATGTTGGATGACATTACGGACTCTGCTGATGATACAGCGGAAGATTCACAGTCATCTGTCTCGAAAGACATGTAACGATAATTATGTTCTCTGTTTTGGCATATTCATTTGACGATGTGCTGATTTTAAAATGTGACAAAGAGATTCTTATTTATAATAAGTATTTGAATCGTGCAATCCAGAAATTTGTAGATGCAATTTTGATTCATATCTCATGATTCCTGTTCATGCATGGCCTTTGTACAACAAATTTGCTAAATATCTGTGTTTGTATAAGTCCGCGAAGAAACAGGTAAAGTGCATTGGTGCGGTGGCACATTTTAGGAAAAAAACTTTGGATGTTTGATTGAAACACTGTTCGACTGGAACAGGTCCATAAAGTTATTAATTGTAGCTCGCCTTAAGACAACCATGATCCCCAATTAAAAAAAACATCCGAGGATCCCGATGTAGAAAAAAACATCGTTTTTTCTCGTCCTTTCTCCATGACAATTGTGTTATTGTACCCAAAACAACATCACAATTATCTGCAATAGGCACTACATTGACTTCTTTATGAAGGATAGGGCATTGACAATTGATTTGGCATCCTCACATACAAACTCTCCACCATACCACAGCCGGACATACTAATCAATCTATAATCAGTATTGCCTTCCTTTTGGTATCAATTGGAGGGAAGAGAACAACATCTTGCCTTGTATCGACTGAGTACCTAAATTACATAAATGACCGTACAAACAGAGATACATTGCTTGGTCTGCCAAATGCACAACACAACCCCCTTTTAAGCTCCCACCTTTATTACTTACTGCAGCCAAAAAGATGTCCTAAAGATATAAAGTGATAGAGTATACTCAACAAGTAGAGTGAATCAGATGTGGATTCTCAAAAATTTAAAAGATTTATTAGGATATCTATCTTCAACTGAACTTAACCACGGCAACAGTGTCAAAACATTTGATTTTTCTACACTCTATACTACTCTTCCATATGATAAGCTAAGGTCAGTTCTCTTGGATTTATTGCATCAGTCTTTCTGTACTAAAAAAGGTGAAAAAAGATATTCATATTTAGCGATAGGTAAAGATGGGGCCTATTTTGTTAAATATCACACTGATTCACACAAAAATATACAGATGAGAATGTAATAGCAACAATGGAATTCTTAATTGATACCATATTTGTAGAATTTTGAGGACAAGTTTTCCAATAGACAATAGGGAAACCTATTGAGACTGATTGTGCGCCATTTTTAGCTCACCTGGCCAAAGGCCATGTGACCTTTTGCCTTCACTCAGCGTCCGTCGTCCGTCCGTCCGTCCGTTAACATTTATTCAAAGATCTTCTCCTCTGAAACTGCTACGCAAATACTAAGCAAACTTGGCCTGAATCATCACCAGGGTATGCTCTTTCAAGTTTGTGATTTTAATGTCCTTAGACCAAACAACATGGCCGCTGTTACTAAAAATAGAACATAGGGGTGAATAGTCGTTTTTTGCAAATTACTTGAAAATCGTTACAGATATCAAAAATCTGACTGGGATAAAATGATCAGCATGATGAGATCTACCAGCCCTGCAATTTTGAAGAATATCCGATAACCCATCTTAGAGTTATTGCCCCTTTTCCGTAAAATTTTCGTTTTTTTGTTACTTTTGGTCTTATATATTGAAAATGGTAGAAGACAGAAGTAAAGTTTAAATTACAAAAATGGTTAGCATAGTAAGATCTACATTTCCTGCAATTTTGAAGAAAATCTGAAGACCCACATAGGAGTTATGGTCCCTTTTTCTTTGAATTTTCACGATTATTTTACATTTTTACTTTTATTTCAAAAACTGTTTGAGATGGAGGTTGAATGTAAATTACAAAATTGTTGAGCTTTTCCAGGACTACAATTTCTACATACGTTCAGCAGATTAGCATCTCATCCAAGATGGCAGACACTAGGGAACATAGTTTAACATAGGACCCTATGGGAAATGCATTCAAAGATCTTCTCCTCTGAAACCACTGAACCAATGTGGACCAAATTGTGTCACAATAGTCCTCAGGTGGTCCCCTTTAAGGTTTGTGATTTTTGTGGTTGTACCTCATCCAAGATGGCCGCCAGCGGGGAACATAGTTTAACATAGGGACCCTATGGGAAATACATTCAAAGATCTTTTCTCCTGAAACCACTATGAGCAAATATGAACGAAACTTGGATACAATTGTCCTTGGCTGGTCCCCTTTAAAGTTTGTAATTTTTATGTTCGTACCTCATCCAAGATGGTCGTCAGCACAGGACATCGTTTAACATAGGACCCTATTGGAAATGTATTCAAAGATCTTCTTCTCTGAAACTACTGAGCCAATTGGAACCAAACTTGATCACAATAGTCTTTAGGTGATCCTCTTGAAAGTTTGTGATTTTTATGTTCATACCTCATTCAAGGTGGCTGCAAGCAGAGAACATAGTTTAACATAGGGACCCTATGGGAAATGCATTCAAAGATTTTCTACTCTGAAACTACCAAGCCAAATTCAACCAAACTTGGTCACAATAGTCTTTGGCTTGTCCCCTTCAAACTTTGTGATTTTGACGTTCATACCTCATTCAAGATGGCCGCCAGCATGGAACATAGTTTAATATAGGTTCCCTATAGGAAATGCATTCAAATGTCTTCTCCTCTAAACCTACTGAGCCAATTGGAACCAAGTTTGGTTATGAATAAAACCAGTCACCAGGTGAGCGATACAGGCTCATGTGAGCCTCTAGTTGTAGATTTGTTCTTTATACCTATAAAGCCAGGTTCATACAAGGTTCATACAGGTATACAGGTTCAGAAAAAAGACAATAAGCTAGCCAAGTATCTCGATATGTTACAGGAGCGCCTATAAGTTTTCTATACAGCTAACACTTGGACAGAGATCTAGATGATGTTTAGTAAAGGAATCTAACAATCGCCTGCCAGAGTTAAAATATAACAGATACATGTATCTTTAGTTTTAAAGGCCTTTGTTTGCTGCTTAGTTGTTCTTGTTTAGCTTCATTGTAGGTATTGAAGCCTCTCACAATGAAAATAAAATGATCTTCAAACCCCGAGAATATGTTTGAATTGATTGCAGCAATATGCAAAACTTGTATTATTTCCCTTAAAAAAAATTATTACAAAACGAATGATATCAAAGATAGAATAGCACCATATGGACTTTATAATAGTATCAAATAACTAAATACCGAAGTTACTGTGAATTTAATTTCTGCATATGCGCATTTCGACATTTTATGTCTATCAGTGCAGATAAAATCTAAACGTTTGGAAGACTAGAAACCCAAAGATGTTTAAAAATTGATAGAGAACAAATAACCAATATGATCTAAATGTAAAGCCAAAATTAGCTAAGGACAGAGCTTTGCTTGAGAGAGATACTCCTTAGTTTTCAACAAAATTTACAAAAATTTAGATATTGTAAGGTTACAAATATAATCGGCTTTCTGGTCAGCACCGAAGTACTGACTACTGGGCTGGTGAATACCCTCAGGGACTAACAGTCGACCAGCAGTGGCATCGACCCAGTGGTAACAAATAACTAAATACCGAAGTTACTGTGAATTTATTTTTTGCATATGCGCATTTCGACAACTTATGTCTGTTCAGTGCAGATAAAATCTAAACGTTTGGAAGACCAGAAACCCAAAGATGTTTAAAAACTGATAGAGAACAAATAACCAATATGATCTAAATGTAAAGCAAAAATTAGCTAAGGACAGAGCTTTGCTTGAGGGAGATACTCCTTAGTTTTCAACAAAATTTACAAAAATTTAGATATTGTAAGGTTCCAAATATAATCGGCTTTCGGGTCAGCACCGAAGTACTGACTACTGGGCTGGTGAATACCCTCGGGGACTAACAGTCCACCAGCAAATTGCTGCACATTGTTGTTTTGGCACCATGCCAACTTTTTCTATTCATATTCTATTTATTCTTTTAACGGGAATCTAGTAAAATCGCTTGATCACGTGACTTGCATATGCGCGATTTGATATTTCATTGTACAATTTTAATCTACATATATTGTAGGGTACATTTGGAACATATATCAAAATTCCAGGTGGGCCGGAAAACGGCCTTATTGCAACCCATCCTTTGCGTTTTCCTCAGCTTACATGTAAGACTGCGATATTTGTCCCAATTCAATGTCAATGCATTTAAAGTCCAATTTGTACTTACTAGTAACATCGTTCAACACCTCGGACATTTTTTGCTGCCTTTCAATAATTCTTATCTATTTTAAATTTTTCCGCTTTTCAACTTGGTTATCTATTTCAGAACTATGTTGTAATCTGCCGGCATTTAGATTGATACTAATAGACAGCCAATCAAGGAAGATTTTCTGAAAGGCAAACCAATCAGATGCTATAATACAACTTAGGGGACTTCCCAACTTTTCTAATTAAAATGGGTGCGTATAAATTCAGCGACAGTGTCATTTCAGCGACTATCGTTTCAGCGACATTTTTTGAGTAATTCAGTATATCATTTCAGCGACGTCTTTTCTGTATGTTGTATGTAAATTCAGCGACATCCAAATTATAATAACTTATACGGAAGAAATAGAATAAAGCTTCAATTACATTTTACAAGCAAATAAATAAAATAAACTTAAATTTTCAGAAAATAGTCACCCGGATAGTACTTGTCAGAGGTTGCTTCTCGAACGTACAAGTTTAATGTCAATGAATGGACCAACATTTTTTTTTCTTTCTGAATAATATTATGAGTCTTAAATAACAAAATATCGAAGTTACTATAAATTTAGTTTCTGCATATTCTCATTTCGACAACTTATGTCTCTTCAGTGCAGATCAAATCAAAATGTTTAGAAGTACATAAATAAAAATATGTGTAAAAGCTGATAGAGAACAAATTACCAAGAGGATCTAAAAAGTAAAACCCAAATCAGCTAAAGACGGAGCAATGCAAGACGAAGATACTCCTCAGTTTTTAACAAAATTTTCTTAAATTTAGATATACTGAAAATTTTCAAATAAAATCGTTTTCGATTGAAAGTTTCCAAATAAAATCGGTTTTCAGCTCAGAACTGAAGTACTGGCTACTAGGTTGGTGAATACTCCCGGAGACTAATAGTTCATTAACACTTATACTAAAAAGCAGTTGCTTTGACTGTCACAGTGAAATCAAGTGAACACCAGACATTGGAATAACAGGAACAATACAGATTATATAATATCTCAAAATTCAAGTATGGAATACAAGGCATGTCCTTTTATTAATTCAAATTCAAATTCTATTCAAAAGTTTATCGTCATTAAACTTATAAAGTTTGTGACATATCAAACAAACAAATACAATATATATAGAAGCAAATATTTAAGAGTCCCTGCAGGTCCTCAGTACTAGTGACTTTTTGATAAAGAAACCTAGTCTATTAATGTACAATGCACATTTGCTGATTCAACTGAGCAAGGGCATTGTCACTCTTCACAGGTAAATGTCGCTGATTTTATAAAATATAATGTCGTTGAATTCATATGCTTTTTGTCGCTGAAATGAAAAAAGTGGGAAATGTCGCTGAATTTATCATCTCCGATTAAAATGTAAACAATAGAAGATTTACTGGAACAACAGTTACACTCTAGATTATTAATCTTATCATCTTTCAATACCAGATAGCTTACTTTGGACATGAATATTATGATTCGAATTGTAACATTCTGAAAAGGTTAATATTAAAAAGCAACAACCCATGATGGTTTACTCGTAATTTCTTGGTGACAGTGGGCACTTTATTTTAAGCCTATAAATTGAAAGTGACATACATGTATCAAGCTCGAACAGCAATTTAGTGTCATCTATCCAGAAACTGATTATAAATTTTGCTAATTTGAAAGGTACATACTTCAGACTGACTGACTGACTGACTGACTTAGAAATGGAACCTGACCAAAACTGAAGAGAACAAAATTCTTAACAGGCATGACGTTCCTGCAGCACCATCATACGGGGTGTATATATCTCAACTGGTACGATTCGCACGCGTCTGATCTACTCTTGACGACTTTTACTATCACATCCAAACTATTACAACAAGTTTACAGATTTCACAGATTGATAAACACATTTAAGAAGTTTTATAGAAGATATGAACATTTGGTACCTAAGTATAATGCGACTCGCAAACAGCTTATTACTAAAGGCATTTCTCGACCTCGTTTTTACGGAAATGTTGTTAAAAAATGTCAAAAAATGATAAAAAATCCAGAAAAACTGGGACGTAACTTACATTCTTTACGTAATAAGGGATATTGACCGGATATACTTCATGATTCCGTTAAATTGGCTTTGGGGTCCAATGACCTGAAGATTTTACAATTGTACTGGCCTCTCACTGATACTGCCGATGTCTACTGAAATCCATGATTATTCTTTACCAAACCCATCGGGAAGTATTGAATTTGATTATTATTCCGTAGTGCGACAGTGTTTTACTAGCAGGCTAGGCTACTTGAGCTAGCCAGCAGTTTAGCGGCGAGCACTCCTCGACCCATCTTTCTAAATTACGTTTTGTCTATTCTTTCCTTTTCAAGATTGTGGTCTTAGAGTTAGTGGTCTACCTGTATTGGGTTTTATTTGTATGTTTATTATACTATAGGGAAACGGGATAGAGAAAGGGGAGGTTTGGGTACCCATAAACCGGTTTAACCCTACCGCTGGCTGTTGCCAGTGCCGGTACCAAGTCCGGCTATCCCGAGTTCCTATCGTTATCTATGTTTGTATTTTGTCATTTTATTGTTTTTCTTGTGCAGTTCCCTGGTTGATTGTGGCATGTGATTGCAATGTTCGGCCATTGTAACTGTTTCCTGTTATCTTCCTTTCATTAATGAACATTCCAAACTATAACCCGAAACTATCTGATACAGAGGAAAACAAATTTAAAGAAAATAAATACATTCTAAATAGGTTTGATGCTCATTAAGATTTCTATATTTTTCAGTTTTTGCAAAATGTCTATATTTTTTTCAATTTTTGCACAAATTCTATAAATATTTCAATTTTTGCACAAATTCTATAAATATTTCAATTTTTGCACCTGTAACGGTCATTATTTATATCACCAGGCCCCAAAGACAAATACTCTTAAGTTGACCCATGTTATTGTGTGACACATGAAAGTAGTTGTTATTAAATATACAATTGTTGACAAAAATAACATAAACCTGGGCATTAAATGTCTGCTGCTTGCTTCGAAATACTCGTCTGATGACGGCAAAGCCATCTTTGTTTTCATCAACAACAAGAAAGAAAATATAAAACAAAAACAAAAAACAAAAAATAAAAATAAAAAAAAAATAACCAAAACGAGCAAACAAACAAAAAGTTTTTAAGCTAAAAATTGTTGTTCTTTCTTGAAACTTACAACATGCTGTTTGACAAAAATGGCACTTTAAAAAACAATTCTTTTCTCAGTAGTCTGAAACACTGTGAAATATAACTCGGTCTTGAAATTTGTATTAAACTTTTAGAAAATTAAACACAAATGTGCATTAAGGCGATACAAGTTAAATTAAACAAAATAAATACACTGTGAATAGTTTTAATGCTGTTTACAATTTCTATACTTTTTTTTTAATAATTTCTATGATTTTTCAATTTTTGCACAGTTTCTATAATTTTTCAATTTTTGCACCTGTTACGGTCATTATTTATATCAGCAGGCTCCAAAGACAAATGCTCTGAATTGACCCATGCTTTTGTGTGACACATGAAAAAAGTTGACATTAATTGTACAATTGTTGACAAATAATAACTTAAACCATGGACGTTAAATGTCTGTTGTTTGCTTCGAAATACTCGTCTGATGATGGCATAGCCATCTTTGATTTCATTTACAAAAACACAAAAAAAGTTTTGAAGCTAAAAATTGTTGTTTCTTCAACTGAAAGTTACTTTACAAAAATGACACTTAAAAAAACAAGTTTTGGAAGTAGTTTTGAAACTTTGTGAAATACAACGCAGTCATGAAATTTGTACATTGTATTAAACTTTTAGAAAATTGAACACAAATGGGCATTAAGGCCAAAATAATTACACTCTGAATGGTTTGATCCTGTTTACAATTTCCAGCTTAACATAGGTCTTAAGAAAACATCTTGTTTCAGTTATCTCTAAACATTGCCAGGAATCTTCACATCTCATGCGCTCTTTGGGATGCAAACCAGTTTAACATGATGTCAAATTCCTATGTCATAAATACTTCCCCTTTCTTACAACAATATGTATAAATTTTTATACTTATATCTATGTACCTATGGAAAGATGGCTAGTTCAATTCTTCATTTTAATATTACATCATTTACCAAACAAAATTTGATTTTCAGAATCATTTTCAAAATATTACATTATAGCACTACAAGTACAATTATGTTTTTTCAATAACCTAACGTGTCTATCAATTTGAGTTTTAGCATATTCATTTGACGATGTGCTGATTTTAAAATGTGACAAATGGATTCTTATTTATAATAAGTATTTGAATCGTGCAATCCAGAAATTTGTAGATGCAATTTTGATTCATATCTCATGATTCCTGTTCATGCATGGCCTTTGTACAACAAATTTGTTAAATAACTGTACTTGTATAAGTTCGTCGAAGAAACAGGTGAAGTGCATTGGTGCGGTGGCACATTTTAGGAAAAAACTTTGGATGTTTGATTGAAACACTGTTCGACTGGAACAGGTCCATAAAGATATTAATTGTAGCTCAATGAGGCGCCTTAAGACAACCATGATTCCCAATTAAAAATACATTCGAGGATTCCGATGTAGAAAAAAACATCGTCTTTTCTCGTCCTTTCTCCGTGACAATTATGTTATTGTAAACAACATCACATTTATCTGCAATAGGCACTACATTGACTTCTTTATGAAGGATAGGGCATTGACAATTGATTTTTCATCCTCACATACAAACTCTCCACCATACCACAGCCGGACATACTAATCAGTCTGTAATCAGTATTGTCTTCCTTTGGTATCAATTGGAGGGAAGAGAACAACATCCTGCCTTGTATCTACTGGGTACCTAAATTACATAAATACCCATACAAACAGAGATACATTGCTTGGTCTACCAAATGCACAACGCAACCCCTTTCTAAGCTCCTACCTTCAGTACTTACTGGAGGCAAAGATGGCCTAAAGATATAAAGTGATAGAGTATACTCAACAATAGAGTGAATCAGATGTGGATTCTCAAAAATTCAAAAGATTTTTTGGATATCTATCTTCAACATACAGGCTGAACTTCTGAACTCAACCACTGCAACAGTGTCAAAACATTTGATTTTTCTACACTCTATACTACTCTTCCACATGATAAGCTAAAGCCAGTTCTCTTGGATTAAATACATTAGTCTTTCTGTACTAAAAAAGATGAAAAAAGATATTCATATTTATCGATAGGTAAAGATGGGGCCTATTTTGTTAAACATCACACTGATTCATTCAAAATATACAGATGAGAATGTAATAGCAATAATGGAATTCTTAATTGATACCATATTTGTAGAATTTTGAGGGCAAGTTTTCCAATAGACAATAGGGAAAACTATGGAGACTGATAGTGCGCCATTTTTGCAGATTTGTTCTTTATACCTATAAAGCCAGGTTCATACAAGGTCCGTACAGGATCAGAAAAAAGACAATAAGCTAGCCAAGTATCTCGATATGTTACAGGAGCGCCTATAACTTTTCTATACAGCTGAGACTTGGACAGAGATGATGTTTAATAAAGGAATCTAACAATCGCCTGCCAGAGTTAAAATATAACAGATACATGTATCTTTAGTTTTAAAGGCCTTTGTTTGCTGCTTAGTTGTTCTTGTTAAGCTTCATTGTAGGTATTGAAGCCTCTCACAATGAAAATATAATGATCTTCAAAACCCGAGAATATGTTTGAATTGATTGCAGCAATATGCAAAATTTGTATTATTTCCCTTAAAAAATGATTACAAAACGAATGATATCAAAGATAGAATAGCACCATATGGACTTTATTATAGTATCAAAATGATGCACATTGTTGTTTTGGCACCATGCCAACTTTTATTCTATTCATACTCTATTTATTCTTTTAACGAGAATCTAGTTAAATCACTTGATCACGTGACTTGCATATGCGCGATTTAATATTTCATTGTACAATTTTAATCTACATATATTGTAGGCTACATTGGAACATATTATATCAAAATTCCAGGTGGGTCGGAAAACGGCCTTATTGCAACCCATCCTTTGCGTTTTCCTTACCTTAAGACTGCGATATTTGTCCCAATTCAATGTCAATGCATTTAAAGTCCAATTTTGACTTACTAGTAACATCGTTCAACACCTCGGACATTTTCGCTGCTTTTCAATAATTCTTATCTGTTTTAAATTTTTCAACTTGGTTATCTATTTGCAATCTATCTTGTAATCAGCCGGCATTTAGTTTTATACTAATAGACAGCCAATCAAGGATGCTTGTCTGAATGGCAAACCAATCAGATGCTATAATACAACTTAGGGGACTTCCCAACTAATTAAAATGTTAACAATAGAAGATTTACTGGAACAACAGTTACACTCTAGATTATTAATCTTATCATATTTCAATACCAGATAGCTTACTTTGTACATGAATATTATGATTAGAATTGTAACATTCTGAAAAGGTGAATATTAAAAAGCAACAACCCAAGATTGTTTACTCGTAATTCTTGGTGACAGTGGGCACTTTATATCAAGCCTAGGTTCATCCTTCATGTAAGAGATCACGAAATCTCCAAACACTTCCATAAAATTGTGCTCAAAATTGCACAGAATCTTGAAACACCTCCTGAAAAATTACACAGAATTACGTAGAATCTTCCGACACTCTCTAAAAGTTGTGCGCAGAATTGCACAGAACTCTCTTTAAAATTGTGCGCGGAATTGTGCAGAATCTTAAAACACTCTCTTAAAATTGTGTGTGGAATTGCGTATCATCTCCAAACATTTCTATAAAATTGTGCACAGAATTGCGCAGAATCTTCAAACACTTCCTTAAAAATTATGCAGAACGGCCCAAAATCTTCAGACACTCTCTAAAAATTGTACGCAGAATTGTGCAGAATCCCAAAACTCACTCTAAAAATTGTGCACAAAATTGCGCAGAATCTTAAAACACTTCCTTAAAATTGTGCGCGGAATTACGCATAATCTCCAGGCACTTCCGTAAAACTGTGCGTGGAATTGCGCAGAATCTTGAAACACTCCCTGAGAATTGTTAACAGAATTGCACATAATCTCCAAACAATTCCATAAAATTGTGCACAGAATTGTGTAGAGTCTTCAAACACTTCCTTAAATATTATGCAGAATTGCTCAGGATCTTCAGACACTCTCTAAAAATTTTGCGCAGAATTGCACAGAATCTCAAAACTCTCTAAAAAATTTTGCGCAGAATTGCGCAGAATCTTAACTTCCTTAAAATTGTCCATGGAATGGCACATAATCTCCATGCACTTCCATAAAACTGCGCGGAATTGCGCAGAATCTTGATATGCTCCCTGAAAATTGTCCAAACACTCACATTAAATTGTGCCCATAACTGGGCAGAACTTCAGAGAGTACTCCCTTTAAATTGTGTGTGCAATGGCACAGAATCTTCAGGCAGTGCTCCCTTAAAATTGTGTGGGCAATTGCACAGAATGTCAAGACACAGTGAAAGATTTAGGGTTATATTCAGGGAAATGGTTAGGGTTATATTCAGGAAATGGCAAGGGTTATATTCAGGGAAAGAGTTAGGATTAAATTCAGGGAAAGGGTTAGGGTTATATTCAGGGAACTGGTTAGGGTTATATTCAGTGAAATGTTAGGGTTATATTCAGGAAATGGCAATGGTTATATTTAGTAAAAGGGTTAGGGTTATATTCAGGGAAATGGCAATGGTTATATTCAGGGAAAGGGTTAGGGTTGAATTCAGGGAAATGGTTAGGGTTATATTCAGGGAAATGGTTTGGGTTTTGTATTCAGGGAAAGGGTTATGGTTATATTCAGGGTAAGGGTAGGGTTATATTTGGAGAAAGGGTTAGGGTTATATTCAGGGAAAGGGTTGGGTTATATTCGGGGAAAGAGTCAGGGTTATATACAGGGAAATGGTTAGGGTTATATTCAGGGAAATGGTTGGGTTTAATATTCAGGGAAAGGGTAGGGCTATATTCGGCGAAAGGGTTAGGGTTAAAGTCAGGGAAAGGGTTAGGGTTATAATCAGGGAACTGGTTAGGGTTATATTCAGGGAAATGGTTAGGGTTATATTCAGGAAATGGCAAGGGTTATATTCAGGGAAAGAGTTAGGGTTATATTCAGGAAAATGGCAAGGGTTATATTCAGCGAAAGGGTAGGGTTATATTTGGCGAAAGGGTTAGGGTTATATTCAGGGAAAGGGTTGGGTTATATTCATGGAAAGGGTCAGGGTTATATACAGGGAAATGGTTAGGGTTATATTCAGGGAAATGGCTAGGGTTTAATATTCAGGGAAAGAGATAGGGTTATATTCAGGGAAAGGGGAGGGTTATATTCGGTGAAAGGCGGAGGGTTATATTCAGGAAAATGGTTAGGGTTATATTCCGGGAAATGGTTAGGGTTATATTCAAAGAAAGGGTCAGGGTTATATACAGGGAAATGGTTAGTGTTATATTCAGGGAAATGGTTTGGATTATATTCAAGAAAAGGGTTAGGGTTATATTCAGGGAAAGGGTCAGAGTTGTATTCAGGGAAAGGGTAGGGTTATATTCAGGAAAGTGGTTAGGGTTATATTCAGGGAAATGGTTAGGGTTATATCCAGGGAAAGGGTCAGGGTTATATTCAGGGAAAGGGTCTGGGTTGTATTCAGGGAAATTATTAGGTTTATATTCAGGGAAAGGATCAGTGCTATATTCAGGGAAATGGTTTGGGTTATATTCAGGGAAATGGTTAGGGTTACATTCAGGGATAGGGTTAGGGTTATATTCAGGAAAATGATAATGGATATATTCGGGAAACTGGTTAGGGTTATATTCAGGGAAATGGTTGGGATTTTATTCAGGGAAATTGTTAGAGTTATATTCAGGGAACTGGTTAGGGTTATATTCAGGGTAACAGCAAGGGTTATATTCCGGGGAATGGTTGGGGTTTTATTCAGGTAAAGGATCTGGGTTATATTCAGGGAACTGGTCAGGGTTATATTCAGGGAATTGGTTATGGTTATATTTAGAGAATTGGTTTTGGTTAAATTAAGGGAAAGGGTTAGGGTTATATTCAGGGAAAGGGTAAGGGTTTTATTCAGAGAAATGGTTAGGGTTATATTCAGGGAAATGGCAAGGGTTATACTCAGGGAAATGGTTAGGGTTATATTCAGGGAAATGGTTAGGGTTATATTCAGGAAACTGGTTAGGGTTTTATCAGGGAAATGGTTAGGGTTATATTCAGGAAAATGGTTAGGGTTATAATCAGGGAAATGGTCAGGGTAACATTCAGGGAACTGGTTAGGGTTATATTCAAGGAAATGGTTAGGGTTATATTCAGGGAAATGGTTAGGGTTATATTCAGGGTAATGGGAAGGGTTATATTCAAGGAAATGGTTAGGGTTATATTCAGGGAACGGGTAAGGGTTATATTCAGGGAAATGGTTAGGGTCATATTCAGAGAACTGGTTAGGGTAATATTCAGGGAAAAGGGTTGGGGTTTTATTCAGAGAACTGGTTAGGGTTATATTCAGGGAAATGGTTAGGGTTATATTCAGGGAACGGGTAAGAGTTATATTCAGGGAAATGGTTACGGTCATATTCAGAGAACTGGTTAGGGTAATATTCAGGGAAAAGGGTTGGGGTTTTATTCAGAGAACTGGTTAGGGTTATATTCAGGGAAATGGTTAGGGTTATATTCAGGGAAATGGTTAGGGTTATAATCAGGGAAAGGGTTAGGGTTATATTCAGGGAACTGTTTAGGATTTTATTCAGGGAAATGGTTAGGGTTATATTCAGGGAAATGGTTAGGGTCATATTCAGAGAACTGGTTGCGTTATATTCAGGGAAATGGTTGGGGTTTTATTCAGGGAAATGGTTAGGGTTATAATCAGGAAAATGGTCAGGGTTATATTCAGGGAGACGGTAAATGTTTGTATTCAGAGAAAGGTTAGTATAAAATCTGTCTGATGGCTTTTGCGCATTTCTGCACTCAATTTATATAATCTGTCTGATGGCTTTACAGAAACTGCGCAATTCTGAGCACACTATATAAAAACTGTCTAATGGCTTTAGAGATACTGCTCAATTCTGCGCATACTGTATAAAAACTGTCTGATGGTTTTAGAGAAACTGTCAATTCTGCGCACACTATATAAAAACTGTCTGATGGCTTCAGAGAAACTGCAATTCGGTGTGCAATGTATATAATCTGTCTGATGGCTTTAGAGAAACTGAGCAATTCTGCGCTCAATGTATATTATCTGTCTTATGACTTTAGAGAAACTGCCCAATTCTGCGCGCACTTTATAAAAACTGTCTGATGGCTTTAGAGAAACTGCGCAATTCTGCGCTCAATGTATATAATCTGTCTGATGGCTTTAGAGAAACTGCCCAATTCTGCGCTCAATGTATATAATCTGTCTGATGACTTTAGAGAAACTGCGCAATTCTGTGCACACTATATAAAACTGTCTGATGGCTTTAGGGAAACTGCGCAATTCTGCGCTCAATGTATATAATCTGTCTGATGGCTTTAGAGAAACAGCGCAATTCTGCGCTCAATGTATATAATCTGTCTGATGGCTTTAGAGAAACTGCGCAATTCTGCGCTCAATGTATATAATCTGTCAGGTGACTTTAGAGAAACTGCGCAATTCTGCGCACACTATATAAAACTGTCTGATGGCTTTAGAGAAACTGCGCAATTCTGCGCTCAATGTATATAATCTGTCTGATGGCTTTAGAGAAACTGCGCAATTCTGGGCACACTATATAAAAATTGTCTGATGGCTTAAGACAAACTGCGCTACTCTGCGCTCAATGTATAAAATCTGCCTGATGGCTTTAGAGAAACTGTGCAATTCTGCGCACACTTTATAAAAATTGTCTGATGGCTTTAGAGAAACTGCGCAATTCTGCGCTCAATGTATAATAATTGTCTGATGGCATTAGAGAAACTGCGCAATTCTGCGCTCAAGATATATAATCTGTCTGATGGCTTCAGAGAAATTGCACAATTCTGCGCTCAATGTATAATCTGTCTGATGGCTTTAGAGAAATTGCGCAATTCTGCGCTAAATGTATACAATCTGTCTGATGGCTTTAGAGAAACTGGGCAATTCTGTGCACACTATATAAAAACTGTCTGATGGCTTTAGAGAAACTGCGCAATTCTGCGTACACTTTATGAAAACTGTCTGATGGCTTTAGAGAAACTGCGCAATTCTGCGCTAAATGTATATAATCTGTCTGATGGCTTTAGAGAAACTGCGCAATTTTGCGCACACTATATAAAAACTGTCTGATGGCTTTAGAGAAAATGTGCAATGATTTATATAAACTGTCTAATGGCTTTAGAGAAATTACAAAGTACATAAAAAAAATGTGTGATGGCTTTAGAGAAACTGCACAATTCTGTGCACAATCTATATAAACTGTGTGATGGCTTTAGAGAAACAGCGCAATTCTGCCCACAATTTATATAAACTGTGTGATGGCTTTAGAGAAACTATGCGATTTTGCGTACAATTTATAATTGTCTGATGGCTTAATGGAAACTTTGCACTTCTGCGCAGACTATATAAAAACTGTCTGCTGTCTGATGGCTCCACAGAAACTGCGTGAATTGAAAGTGACATACATGTATCAAGCTCATACAACAATTTAGTGTCATCTATCAAGAAATTGATTATAAATTTTGCTAATTTGAAAATTATATACTTCAGACTGACTGACTGACTAAGAATTGGAACCTGACCAAAACTGATCATGAAGAGAACAAAATTTTTAACAGGCATTAACATTTCAAACTATAACCCGAAACTATCTGACTCAGTGGAATTTCAGTTAGACAAAAAAGGGGGTGTTGAATTAGGAGGCACAACAATCTTTATCATTTCTACTTCAAATACAATGTATGTATACTATTCTGGACAGAATATTTTTTTCGCCGCCCGCGCGTAAAATTGTATTTATTTTTTTTTTCACGTGTATCAACGAAATATTTTTTTCCAAAATTAACATTATTTTTTTTAGCAGAAAGCGTCCTTCAGAATTTTTTTTCATCATTTTGGCAACCAAAATATTTTTTTCAGATAAAATCAGGTCCAAAATATTTTTATTGGAAAAAAAACATAGCCCCCCCCCCTTTTTCAAGTTAAATGGTCGGTCCCTTACTATATATCTCCTTTGATTGTTTATTTGATGGAATTGCCAATTTACAAATTCAGTTTGTAAGTTTATCCGATGCCTCTGTCAACCAAGACAGTCGCTACAACGTGTATTCCTATCTGAAAATCTTGTCTGATATAACTTAATCAATGGAACCAAATTTCCCCTTTCAGAACTGTATCAAATCAGCTGCCACAGCCGACTTTTTTTCGAAAATATGCTTAATATAATCCAATAAAAGGAAAGTGATTTCCAGGAAGCCTCTGGTGTTCGATTTTGATCACAATGTTTTATGGTGTCCAATGAAAAGGCCCGGACTAGTGCAAGACTGCAAGATAAAAAGCCTTTTAGAAACTGTTTTAATTTGTACATTTTATGTTACCCTAACAGTTAAAGCAAAACCTGTCTGTTGTCGTTTCGTGTTCCTATTTTATACAGTAATATGATAATTTTAAGTTAAATATTTTCGCCATGAAACTTTGATCATATACCAAAAAGATATTGTTGACTGTTTCAGTGGGCATCAACTTTAATGGAAATGGAATTTCTGCATATTTCTTCATTGATATGGCATTGTAAGAGATTTCAACATATCTGTTACTATGATAACAATACGAAGAGGCAAACTTTTTTATTTTCTCAACAGCCAATTATCATACAAAAATTAGAATACTTGGAATGAAAAGCTATTTCACCAAATCATGATGTGGACTGGTCAATCCAAAGATCAGCAGAATATGCGATTATTTAAAATTCATGATAAATGCCTTGAAGAGTATTTGTCATGAACGAAAAACTAAACACCTTTTTTGCTCTTACAAAACAGATTATGGGTGCATTTCTTTTAATCTAGCATTCATTTGGTAAAGTATTTGTTAAATTAGATATTTTTAGATGAATATAATTGCATTTGAGTTACGAAAATGATTTAAAAAATATTCTACAAAAATATCGCCATGAAAATTTTTATTCGATAAATGATTCGAAATGTTTACTTTTTTACCCTTTTCTTTTCAAACTTAGTCGAAATCTAGTGGAATACTGTAATGGTTTATAACTTGAATTTAATATCAGTGTCATATGAAAGCTTATTTGGGTCATTTTCGTGATAAGAAAAAAATATATAAGTCGTTCCCACGAGTTGTCAAGTAATTTCCACGACTTACTAAGACGTTCCCACGAGTTGTAAAGTAGTTCCCACGAGTTATAAAGTCGTTCCTACGAGTTGTGAAGTCGTTCTCACGACTGACTAAGTCGTTCCCACGAGTTAAAAAATGGCCTAAATAAGCTTTCATAATGTCAAACGTGCGGCTTTTTGTCATGTGCAAGAATGGTGGCCAAATCCATGCGAGATAACCCAAACTCGAAATATTTCACTGTAAAAACTGCTTCCCGATAATTTTTAATCTTATCAGCAACCAGACGAAGAGAGGAGATAACGTGATATGTCGTACTAATTAATGTAAATTGATTGCCTCTGTCATAAAAACGCTCGATTGATAAAATTTAAATGATATTATGTATATAGATAAAATAAACGCATAGATTTTAGACTGGCAATGGATTTGTGCATAATACGTCGATATATTGACGAACGAAGGAAAAATTTAATTAAGATATAAAAAATTTAAATTTCAACGAATTTTGAAGTGATAATAAAAAAAATACAATGTCATGTAATAAATTTATAAATAAAAGTATAAGAAGAAGCGAAAATGGTTTTAAACGGGTTTTTGATAAACAAACAAACAAAAAAGTATGCCATTCCGATAGATTTTATTTTGCAACTAGCAATACTTATATCAAAATATTTGAAAAATTCTCTTTAAAAATAAGGAGGATCTCCTTCCTTCATCCCCTGATACTTTTGGCGTTTCTATTTAGATCTTATTGGTTTGGTTTTCCATAATTTCGGTTTATTGATCTCTGTATGTGTCAATACTATCATCACTGAACAGACATAGGTTATATTGAAATAAAATCTGCTAATATTACATGCTCATATGGTATTTTTAATTGATATGTTCAGGGTAAATGACAATGAGTGAGACGTCGGTCTCTTAGAAATAAACTGACTGGCAAACATGGTTTGCGATTAACTATTCTATTGTTTAAACATTGTAACGACGACAGTTTAGTTTCCTTAATTAAACCGTCGTCTCCTTCCTTAACCCGGGCCTTAACCACAGCATTTTTGTTCAAATAGACCAGTGTAGTCTGACTTTCAAATTGTGAAATTTTCAATTATGAGTAGTAACAACTTCATCATATGTATAGTCTACATTTCACAGCTAACTTGCATTGGCGGATCCAAAGGAGGGGGGGGGGTCCGGGGTTTGGACAATCATGTGTTTTGTTGATGATTTACTAAGAAATATCCCCAAAATTTCCATTTTCTTCAACTTTTTTTTATTGGAACCCCAAGTGCGAATATATATATAGACGAGATCATTATTATAGTCAAACAATATATGCAGTTGTTGAAAAAATCATTATTACTATAATAAACATTATTAATTTTAATACAGTAATGATTTCTTTATCGAGATCGCATCTATTGTTTAGACTATAGTAATGATCTCATCGATTCGCACTTGTCCGATAGTGATATGGGCATCCTGGGTTCAGTATTACTGAATTGTCGCACTGAATATGATACTGCAGCGGACTAACAGTGTGATGGGTGCAAAATTGACAGCAGGTCATTCGTTCCCTCCCGGAACACTTGGTGAAATTCGTGTTGTAGGGATTTACATTGTTAGTGCTTTATTTTTGTGTTGTTTGCATTATGTTATGTTGTTTTGTCCTTGTTTATGTTGATCTATTTGTGTGATCTTCATATTGTTTATGATTTTGCTATGGTTGCTTCCGTATTCGTTTTAAAATTAATTAACATGGATATTGATCTTAATAATTTATTCCTATTCATACAAGACAGTGCGCCGTTTTTTTTTCTGAAATATAAGCACAATTGGACAAATACAATCTTTTCCTGTACATTTGCCCCTTCTCACCTTACAATGACTGGCATCCCCTGCTTGCCTGTCTATTTGGCAGCAGTATGTATGCACTGTTGGTAGCCTCTCTCTGCATGCCTATAGGGTTGGAAGCTATACTAACTGCACAAATTTCATGTAGAATTTGCATGCTTCAAATGCTTGTGACCTTTTTTTTAAATAATCTTACTACAGTATTTTGAAATCGAATATTTAGAGTATTGAAGAAAGTAAACAACCCACATACTGATACTTTTATGGTACGCGAAAGTTAGTATTACTAAGGAAAACCCGGTTTTCACTTCTGTAAACTAGGGTTTCCAGAGGGTTGACTGAGCTAAACCCGAATTTCCATGTGGAAACCTTAGTTTCGGTCAGGAAAACTAGAATTCTCAGAGAGGGAAACTTAGGTTTTGGTAACGAAAACTAGGTTTTCCAGAGCTAAATTCGAGTTTCCCTACCTAAATGTAGGGTTCCCTCCATACATACATGCAAGGCTCAGCTGTCTATGAGTTCCCAACGCTAAACGAGTTTCCATAGGGAAACCTAGGCTTTGGTCAGGAAAACTAGGTTTTAGACGGAAACCTAGGTTTCGGTTAAGAAAGCTCTAGGTTTTCCAGAGATAAACTAGAGTTTCCCTACTTAAATGTAGGTTTCCATTCAAAAATACACGCAAACCTCAGCCTTCTATGGATTTTCATCAAAGCTAAACCCGAATTTCCATAGGGAACCTAGGTTTCGGTAGGGAAACTCGAGTTTAGCTCTGGAAAACCTAGTTTTCGTTAAGGAAACCTAGGTTTCCTTCTGAGAAACTGAGAAACCTAGTTTTCCTGACCGAAACTTAGGTTTCCACATGGAAACTCGGGTTTAGCTCTGGAAACCCCAGAAGCGAAAACCGGGTTTTTCTGAGGAAAACTAGGTTTTCCTTAGTTATGCTAACTTTCGCGTGCCATGTACTTTCCATTAACCCGAAATCTCATGTAAAAGTCAGCATACTTATAATCATGAAACTGATATTAAACTTCGACAACAAAGCCCCCCCCCCCTATTTTTTTTACATCACCTCGTATTATAAGAAAAACCAAATTCTTATCGGACCAGTGGCTATATGTTGTATATTAATGTAAATTCATTAAAGACAAATATGAGATAACACCATGTCACAGCACGAACTATGGCAAAAGTAAATATTAGTACATAT